>QTSX02002865.1:203700-279159 GCA_014839935.2 Entomophthora muscae | reverse complement strand
ATTCCCCAAGAGGGAATAATCAAAGATGTTGTGACAGCTTCCTTGAAGATTTCTGGATGGCGGGCCACAATTTCACAATCCTGAGGTGTGGAGGTATCCTGGTGGTCCTTGGTGTATGATCTTGTACTGGCAGGAGTCCCAGCAATTGTCTTTAGGTTTTTCTTTTTGTCCAGGGTCTCTGTAATGTGCACAAAGACGTGGTTGCGTAGGAGTTGGTCCACTAAGTCAGGGTAGATCTGGTGATTGACACCTTCACGCTTGATGATCAACACTGAGGTCGCCCAGTCTACACAGGGATTGTTTTTTGTAACCAATCCAACCCCAGTACAATGTCAAACTTTGGAAAATCAATGACAGGGCCTTGGATGGTGGAGTGTAGATTCTCAAGCATGACAGAGAAGGGGGTGGTTTCCCTTGTCACGGTAATGTGATGTTCATCAGCTAAAACCACGTTTTTAATCTAAAAAGGATTAGTGGCTAGCTTGAACTTTTCTACAAAGCTGCTGTTGACTAGGGTTCAATCTGCGCCTGAGTCCAAGAGTGCCAAGCCTGTGTAACTGCAAAAACAGAAAGAATAGAACATCAGTTTATTGAGATGTCTGGCAATGGTGTACAGTACTGGGTCTTCTGAGGGTACTTGGATCATTGGGCATTAGTCTACGTCCTTGGGTTGGTACTCAGAATTGGGCAAGTCAGGAGTTGTGTGGGAAGAGCTTGGCTTGCTTAATGCTCTTCCCGGGCTTTTCCCTTGTCTTGATTGCCTTACATGGCAGTGATACAGAAATGAGTACAATTTGACTGGCCATTGTTCCCACTTACATGTCTGTTTGAACCTGCAGGTTTATGGTTGGTGTTATTCCCATTGCTTCCAGAGGGTGGTCAAGTGGAACGCCCGCCTGTGTGAGAATTCTTGTGTCTTTCTTGTTTTCCAGTTTGTGCCTTATGGAGGGTGTTGGATGTTTGTTCTGCTTTCTCCACCTTGCAGTACAGGCTTTGCAGGTTAGTCACCTGGTCCAGGCTCAGGTGCCTCATTACATGCAACTTAAGGGCATCATAATACATGAGGTGTGTGGCTGGGGTGTCAAAGGCCATGTCAGAGGGTGCGCAAAGATGGAGTTCCTTGTAGGCGTGGGTGAGTTCCTTCACCATGCCCATCTGGGTTAGGTTCTTTACTTGGCGTATGACCATGAGTGCCATGTCCTTAAGCACAAACCTTGACAAGAAGTCTTGTTTGAAGCTATCCCAGTTCTTCTTGGCGTGTTTTTTGTTCACTTGTTGCACCAGGTGCCAGTGTTGTGGGTCAGTTGGATGGAGATTTCTGCAATCCAAAATTGCTGTGGGCATTCCATCTGGACCAGCTTGCTCTGGGCAGACTGGATCCATGCAGCAGTGTTGCTGTTGTTGGCCCTGGCAAAAGGTTCCAAGGCAGCGCTTTGTAGTCTTTGGGCTATGTAGGTGGGCATGGTGTTTTTGTTGGTTGGTTGTGGAATGGTGGCAACTGTCTGGAATAACCCTTGTGCAGACATGGCGTTGAAGGTGAGTAGTGGAATCACCGTGTTCTGGTACAGGACAAAGCCATCAGGTATCTTGGCACCAGGGGTGTACGGGGTCCAGTCTAGCAGAAGGCCAGACATAATTCTGTCAAGGATTTGTTGGCCGCGGCAAGTACGGGCAACAGGCAAAATTTTACAAGATGAGGTAGGATAGAGAACTTACCTGTGCTATCAATGTCGTAAATGTGCAGTTTTAGCATAGTTACAAGGGGAAAAATATTTAGAAACTAGATAATAATCTTTATTGAGAGATAGTGATTATATAGTCATTGTGAATCAAGGATAACAGGAACATGATTGTGTTGATCACATGGTTAGATGGTGAAGGGGGTGTCTTGATCCTGGTAATGATTCAAGCGCCAAAATGAGGTATCCACCATAAGGTATCATCATTTGTTCATGTTGTTGGATTTGGAAATTTGAGTTGACTTCCTAGTCTGGCTTCAAGTGACTGGATAATTGGGTTGTGGGTCACAAACCCGCTTACTCAAAACCTTGTTGGTGGGTCGAGCCTGCTGTTTAAACAATGTGATATTGCTTGGTTAACATTCTTGGTATATCAAACAGTATATTGAAAGGGCACCAAATTGGGCAATGGCTGGATGTTAAGTAGGTTGGCAATAGCCAGAATGCTTGTACATCCAGACCCTTGACACTTTATTAAATATTAGTTTAGAGTATTATATAGTATCATGAGAAGCCACATGTTGTCCATGTACATCATGGCAGTCATGAGGCTTGTTCGAGTAGTGTTCCTCTTAGGACTTAAAAGGTTAACCCATACTAGTTGGGCAAATGACAAGAGTGCCACTAACTTAATAATTAGTTGGGGAATCATTCAGGGAGTTACTTGGAGTTCTTTCCTGAGAGGGAGTAATCAAAGATGATGCAACACTCAACTACATTCAATTATACAACAACTACAACTGAATCTTCTGTTTTTAGAAAAAAAGAATTAAAATGCCATTATTGAATTGCATAATATTGAGGAGATCATTCATTCTAGATTAGAACTTGTGTATTCTGGTTCAGAAAACTCCACTTTTCTCCATGTTTCAGGGGAGGTAACTCAAATGACTCAAAAAATAGAATAAAGAATGATTTAATATGTCTCTCCTGATTCTGATTGGACTACTGTTATGATCCACATATGAGCTGTTTGTGAAGGCAGGGCTAATGTTGGCCAAAGAAGAAAGGGCTGCTTAAACAGGTAAATATTGTTTTTTTAATATTTATAGCAGAAGAAAATAAGGAGCAGTGGTGTTGGCAGAGAAATATTTATTGATTTGGTCTTGTTGCATGCTGTGAGATGACAGGTAAGTGGTGAAAATTTAGTAGAGTAAGCATGCAGTGGTCACCATTACCTAGGATGGAGGGGTAAAGTTTCTCCCCATGATTTTCAAGTAGCTTTGATAAGATCTTGAAGTTACTAGGATATATATTATGGCACAGAAACACAATTAAGGTAGCTGTTCAGAGAAAAAGCTGCAGAACTTGATGATTTGGAGGTTTCTGGAAAGTAAAGTTGGTTAATTTGTGACTAAAAGTTCAACCTAATCACTTGAGTGGGTAAAGCCAGTGGCAAGATATGAGGAATGTCTGTTGCTGATTACCTAAAGTGTAGGTCACTGATGGGGGTCCAGTCTAAGTTTATTCACTTATGGGGACTTATTGCCTGAGTCTGAGGTATTGACTGATAGAGACTACAATGGTAGAAAAGATCATATGGAAGGCATTTGTGAAGGCTTCAGAAGAGACCAAAAACAGAGAAAATGGTCTGGGAAAATGAGCCAATCTTTTTCCAAATGTATTTGAAAATTTAGTAGAAGGTGGATTGTTTTTCCTTGGTTTTATTAGTGAAATTAAAAAGAAATGTTGATGAGTTTTTGTATAAGAGTATTATTTATTAATTTTCTAGGGTAGATAAAGGTATGTTGCTATGAGAGCCAGATACAAAGCTATTTTGATGAGACATTTTCCTTGGATTTTACTAAAAGAGAAAATATATGTAAAAACCACTGAGGATAATTAAGAAGAAGAATTTAAATAGTATTCAACTATTTAAATTAGCTAAGGTTGAATTCAGGGAAGACTGGTGCTGGAACAGTGAACTGGTTAATGTTTTGGTGCACAAAGAGTTGATGTTTTGAGAAGTTTGAGCAATGGAAATTGATTTATTAGTTGGATCCTGTTGGAACTTCAGAAATGGTCTATTTCTGCGCTCTGCATTCATTAGTTGAGTTCTGGCATGTTTCCTGATTCATATGATTGGTTGGAAGCCAAAAGCTTAAATTATAAGCAAGGAAATAGTGAATTATTACTTTAAGCTTTTGAGAAAGTAAGTATGTAAGCTAAAGTTATTATAGGAAAAAGTGAGCAGCAATGGTATAATCTTTTGAAGAAAGCCATTTTGAAGGCAGAATTGTTGGGAAAAAGACACTATAAGAAGGTAGCTAGCTGGAAAGTTACAGGGTCTTTCTGGGTATTTAACAGAGTCTTTTCTGGGTCTTTTGAGTTTCTGCCAAAAGATTTTGGGAAGCCTTTTGATTGCCAGAAGGAGCTTGGTTGGACTTATACAAGTGAAATAATAAGGCCACTGGAGCTATAAAGAGAGCTGAAGCCCAAGATAATGGAGCAGGGGCCCAAGAATAAGGAACTGGGTCCTAAGCGCAGCACAGGATTCTAATTCTAAGGCACATGAGTCCAAGTTAAAGGAGCGTGAGTCCAAGTTTGAGGAGCAAAAGTCCAAGACTAAGATGCAGGAGTCCAAGAACAAGTACAAGGAGTCCAAGATATTGTTGGAGGACTCCAAGTATTGGCAAACCTATATTGTTTCCCTGACCCACTGGGCCATATACCAGAAGGTTTCTAGGGGGATCTTCCTTCTGAGAGTGAAAAAAGCCCATTTTGACCCCTATACATATTTCTGAGATACTTTTCCCTTACTAGAGAATGACAAACCCTTCCAGCTGGTCCCTGGCTATGACCCAGGACACACAATGGAAACTGGTGAACAGAAACCCCACAGGTTCCCAACTGGTATCTCAATGGACATTAAGAGAAAGTACTTAAGAAAAAACATCTGTTCAAAAACGTCTATGGCACTCTACAATGCAAATTACCAAGTAGCAATTCAGTGCCATATATTCCATCAACACAAAATATTGACATAATCATTTGCTACCACAGATATATGGACCACACTCATAGTTAAAATCTTCATAAATATCTTAAGACTCACTAATGGTAGCTTAACATGCTTGAAAATGTCAAAGAAGTGCTCAAACAATGTAAAATATATGAGAATTATGCATGCTCTAAGGCACCCCCCAAAATCTGTGATGTCAGTATCAATCACTCAACTATTCAACTTATAGATATTAGACATTGTGGGTCCCACATCAGGTGAAATAAGAGCAGAAAGGTATCATCAAATCTAATTATTACACAACAAGTTGGCATATAGTGCAAGCTAAAAAGGAACACAAAGGCAATGTCATGAGGCAGTTCATAGGCAAAAAAGTCATTGTTAAGTTTGAGAAATAGGCCCTCCTAATTACAGATAGAAGAACTAAACTCACTTCTAACAACATAAACATATATTTTTTCAAGAATGGCATTAAGCACACTACCAGCAGTCCTTACCACTCCTGTAATGGTTTAAGGGGTTCCCCTAGCCTTGGATAGGGATATTTTCTCTAGGCCCACACAAAAGGTGGGCCGCGTCCAGGTGCAACCTTTGCACAGCCTGGAGGATCTTGCCCACACTGTAGATGAGCATTTTGTGGTAGATTTTCTTCAGGAACTCCCTCCTCATCTTAGTTACTTCCTTCAGCTACAGAGGAGAACCTAGTCTGTTTAGACTGCCTGATTTCCTGGTACAGACCTGCCTTAAAGCAATTGGCAGTTTGACATAAAAACACAGCCTGCCCAATCTCACTTAGTCCATATATCCTGAAGCCCAGAGAATTTTTTTACAAGGCTCCACACATAATGGAATATTGCCCAACTAATTCTTCCAGCCTGGGGGTCCCTCAGCCCAGGGAAATTTGTTCAGAGGCCATTCTGGTTGTGACGTCAATTGGAATCAGAAACAAATTTTTTGTTATTGGTTCCTTGAAATTCACTTATCTAATCAGGCTGCTGATCCCTTCACCCAGCCCTGTTGCTCCTATTTTCTTGGGTTCAGACCATGGGTATATTAGGTTGTTGTTACAATGTGCTAAAATGTGATGGATTTGATGGAGATTAAGTTCAAATTCAGATCCAGAACATAATTACACATAGGCAATTGCTTGACCAATTGATTAAAAACCAGTGGATTCCAGAGCATTCCGGATTTCACTTGAATCCTATCAGTAATTTAGAAATTTGGAGGTTACACAAAGGGGTAACAAACAAGGCCTTTGATTCTGGAATTAAAGCTTCTACTTAGTTCTTGAGTCCAAAAACCTAAATGGAAGTGATGTCAATAATCCAATTTCAATTGATATCTACTTCCATATGCAAAATCAATAGCCTATGTTGATATTGATATTTTGATTATGGTATTGATGCCAAACCTGGCCTAATTCCCTGGCCTTTTATCCCACTGATTTCCCCTCTACCAATTTCCCACTTCACTATATATACTTTGTTTTTATATGAAAAAAAAGATAAGTTTATATCCCCTCATATTGTTCTATCCTACTTAAGCTTTACTACACTGTATTCAGGTATAGTAATAGCAAAATTACCAGGGCTAATTCTTGCTAGCTATAACCAACAGTCCACACATATGACAGTTGTCCTATCTAACTATCAGGGACCCACTTGATAGGGAACAAGTTCCCTACCTGGTGGGCCAAAGCCCCTAAGTTGAGCCCTGCTATTACTGATCCAATGGATACCGTGATTATGACAAGATAGCCTAAGTGACCCAGATAGGCAAATCTTCCCATCATAGAGCTGAAGCAACCTAGCAGATAGTATCCCACCATTGAGGTTAACAGGTAGAATGAAGCATTGGGTCTAACCAGCAAAGGTTCTGCTGGAGGAGGAGGAGTGGAAAAACAACCATAGTGGAATTTGCGCCCCCAGTGACCAGAGGGGTATTTAAACCAACCATGAGCAAGGGATTCCTTCTGGTGAGAATTGTCTGGGGATAAATTGTGCCAGTCAGTAGTTGGTATTGGGCTCTCCAAGGCTAGCACAACAGGCAAGAAGGAAGCTAGAAACCAGAATAGGAATAAAATTCCTTTCATGGTTTCAAAATGAGAGTCAAAGATATAGATATGGGCAGAGTTATAGTATAAATAATTCTTTGTTTTTGGAACAGGTAAAGAGGATAAGAAAAGGCTCACTTAAATACTCCAAACAATAGCCTGAAACAATTTAAGAGGGTCCTAGGCTAAGAGGGGATTTACCAATGATTTTCTTGAAAATGGTGATTAAAAGTGATACCTGTAGCTGTGCCTCAATTTGTCTCTTAATAATAATATATATGAGTAGCAACTTATTAAATGAGCACCAGGAAGCAGCAACAAGAGTGTAGACAATTAAGCAGTTCATCAGCTTATTCACATGGTAGATCAAGTGCGGAGCCTCTGGTTCATATATAAGAAGTGGATTCGAGAGCAGCAATGAAGAATAAAGCAATCAATTATGTTTTAAGCGGTAAGTGATGTGTGTTAAAGACATATTAACAGCATCAGAAGCAACACCTGGTTTGAGAACAGACAGCAATTGAATTAACTCAACATGTAAAGGTAATTTAAATTTAATTGCAGAGCGTAAACTAATGATTAGCATCAATGTAAGGTTCCAGGTTTGATCCCCGTCTTGGGAAGTGTTGGTCCTAGTTGATTGAGCCTTGGATACTTTGTTGGTGCCTAGGTGTCCCACTAATGATAAATTTGGGTTAATGCTATACAAGGAAGAATTGATGTAGTCAGGGGAAAATTCCCTGACACTAACGGGTTCCCTCCAGCTCCTTTTCAAACCCCCTCCTAAAACACCCCCAGTACTGTCACCCCTCCTTTGCATAAAATGGAAATAAGGGCCATCAGTGTCATGCCCTGCCCCAAAGAGAAGACTTTTTATTTTAAATATTTAATGTTATCATTTTTACTCTCTTGTTATAAATAAGAAATTTAAGTTAGAAGTTAATATTTTACTTTAAAGTTGTTACCTCTACATTTTTATTCAATTTGTGTATCAGGTTGCCAACAAATTTTGTTTTTGCCTCCTATTTAATTAACTTCTATATTTTCTACTTTAAAATAAGAAGATTAGAGTAATAATTTACCTTTTTTACCTTAAACACTACATACTGTGTAAGCACACATTTTCCTTACTCTGCTGTTGCAGATCTACAGGCACTCCTATTGAGATACCTGCTTCACCCTCCTTCTCCAATCTTTTTCCTGGTGTCCCCAATTGCCCCTATGTCTTGGTTTTTTTCTCCCATTTGTCTATTGTTGCAAGAGCAACCCCATTTTTACTATATATAAATAGCTTCAAAAGAGTAGGCTTTAAGCCAAAATTCTATTTGATTTCTTCCCTTCATTTCATCTTCAGTTTTTAACCTTTTTCTTTACTAATTTAAACTTTAAGATTTTATATTTAAGCTAGGATTAGTTCATATTAACACTTTTAAGTTTAATAATGAAGTTTTTAGCCAACAAGCATTAGTGTCAGGAAGCCAGGCATAGGGAGAGGCATTAGGTGGCTCAGGGCGGGGTACAACTGGGCCAGTGTTTAATGCCCATCATAGAATGGGTGCTAACTTGATAATATAGAATACTAATTTCCCAAGCAAAGACCAGGGACCTGAGTTGGGCACCATAGAGTCCATCAATCCTGTAAAATTAATGTAGAGTACTCCAAACAGTTGAGTGGATGTGGTCTTGGCAATGATGACAGGTTCCATTGGGGGGTCAGGTTGTGGGGTTAAGGGCAGAGTCATGGGGACAAAGTATGCAGGCAGATAGTTGTACTTGTCTTTGAACAATAAGGGCAGTACCTTTTACCACTTTCCTTTGTGTCCTATGTATTTGGTCTCTCTAGTCCTTGCCAAGGAATTGTCAATAAGGATGGTATTCAAGTCAAACTCCAAGTAGGCAAGGTTGGGCAGGTATTTGGTAAAATGCACAGGTCCAAAGGGTGCTCCAGGGGGACAGTATATTGCCTGAGGAGGGTTGGCAGGTTGATCTCTGGAGGGGGTGGTTGCCTGATTGTCTACTTGGCTGGAGTTGAAATGAAAGATCACTAAGACTAGATAAGGTAGGACTTGTTTGAACCAAAGGTTCATAAAAATTTATTATCAAAAAGGACAATGGGGTCATCCCCATACCACCAGGGTTCTTATACCAGGTGGCTTTGCTTCTTTTCTTTTTGCAGACTTCAGGCCTGTGGACAGTTTACTGGAAGGACATGGACCTTGGCTTCTGGTTTCAATGGTGGTGGATTCTAGTTGTGCTTGCTCTGATGAACAGAAGTGACAATGCTTTGTTCTGCCTCTACTGTTCACCACATCACCTGAGCAGTCAAATTGTATTACCCATTCTGGATGGGAGACTGGCATTAGCTGGTGATCATTGGCAGGAATGGCACAAGGCCTTGTTTTGACCTCCTTTAATTAAGATAAAACTTTTGTGTAGTTCTAGGTCTTTGGTGGTATAAGGTTGACAGCAATCTGGTGACCATTTGAGAAATCATCATTATGAAGCTGGTGGGTCTCAGAGTAATTCAACATTTCTGTCATGAATGAAATTTTAATACTTTTATTGAAAACCCATTAATCAAATCCCAGGCCTCAGGAAAAGCCTTGTGTTGACCAGGGTAGACAGGAGCCTGCCAGACTTCCAGTTGGGCCAAACCCTAGCCCGCCAAAGATGCCTTGCCCCAACCAGGAGGAACAGGAACCTGCCAGCCTATCAAATGTTGAGACTGGAATTTTGATATCAACATTGGAAACCCTGGAATTGAACCCTGACTCTCCAAAAGCTAATTGAGTCACCCAGAATGGACAGGGACCCACCAACTTTCTGAGTTGCAGACCCAAGTTGTTGAATTACTCTGAGACCCGCCAGGATGATTCCCTGAATGGTCACCAGATTGCTGTTAACCTTGTGCCACCAAAGACTCAGACCTACGCAGAAGTTTTAGCTTGCCTAAAGGAGTTATAACAAGGCCTTGTGCCATTCCTGCCAATGATCACCAGCTAATGCCAGTCTCCAGCCCAGAATGGGTATACAATTTGACTGCTCAGGTGATGTGGTGAACAGTAGTGTCAGAACAAAGCATCACCACTTCTGTTCATCAGAGCAAGCACAACTAGGATCCACCACCATTGAAACCAGAAGCCAAGGTCCATGTCCTGCCAGTGAACTGTCCACGGGCCTGAAGTCTGCAAAAAGAAAAGAAGCAAAGCCACCTGGTATAAGAACCCTGGTGGTATGGGGATGACCCCATTGTCCTTTTTGATAATAAATTTTTATGAACCTTTGGTTCAAAGAAATCCTACCTTATCTAGTCTTAGTGATACTTCATTTCAACTCCAGCCAAGTAGACAATCAGGCAACCGCCCCCTCCAGAGATCAACCTGCCAAGCCTCCTCAGGCAATATACTGTCCCCCTGGAGCACCCTTTGGACCTGTGCATTTTACCAAATACCTGCCCAACCTTGCCTACTTGGAGTTTGACTTGAATACCATCCTTATTGCCAATTCCTTGGCAAGGACTAGAGAGACCAAATACATAGGACACAAAGGAAAGTGGTAAAAGGTACTGCCCTTATTGTTCAAAGACAAGTACAACTATCTGCCTGCATACTTTGTCCCCATGACTCTGCCCTTAACCCCACAACCTGACCCCCCAATGGAACCTGTCATCATTGCCAAGACCACATCCACTCAACTGTTTGGAGTACTCTACATTAATTTTACAGGATTGATGGACTCTATGGTGCCCAACTCAGGGCCCTGGTCTTTGCTTGGGCAATCTGTATTCTATATTATCAAGTTAGTACCCATTCTATGATGGACATTACCCACTGGCCCAGCTGTACTCTGTCCTGAGTCAACTAATATCTCTACCTATGTCTGGCTTCCTGACAAACTCAGGTTTGCAACTCAGTGATTTGACGGGTCCCTGTCCCTCCTGGGTGACTCAATTAGCCTTTGGAGGGTCGTGGTTCAATTCCAGGGTTTCCAATGTTGATATCAAACTTTCAGTCTCAACACTTGAAAGGCTGGTAGATTCCCATTCCTCCTGGTTGGGGCAAGGCATCTCTGGCATACCAGGGTTTGGCCTAACTGGAAGTCTGGGGGGCTCCTGTCTACCCTGGTTGTTGTGTTCTATGGCGCGGCACAGACACACAACAGGAAATCCTAACCTTAGTATTGGATTTGTACTAAGTCTTGGTTAGATGACACAGAAGGCTATGCATTTACCTTGCGGTCCTGGAGGAATAATCTCTACTAGTTGTGGCTAGAGAGAGGCGCGGAAGTACTGAAGACACAACAACAACAAAATGTAAATATAACTTGATTTTTATTGGTGAATGTGAAATGGAATATATAGAGGTTAGGAATACCACAAAACACTACCAGGACAGTAGGATCACTTGCCACCAGCATGAGTGGGGCAAGTGAGTTGCGCAGGATCAAGAAACCAAACAATTGTATTTCCTGATTCAGTCATCAACTCATTTTGAGAAGCAAAAGCAAAAGGGAGAGATTCATCTTTTAAATGGCCCACCAAAGGCGAAATTGATACATGGTGAATAGCAGTATTCACAACATTGCCCTCCCCTAGATTGGCCTTAGGGGGTGGTATTTGCAGAAGAACTTGGCATGCATTTGAGCAAAAAGACAACCACTGGAGAGGAGCTTCACAGTGTACTTGGACCCTTGTTTGAAGGTCACTTCCAGAGGGCTGATCCATAGTGTGTCCAGCTTATGCGCGCGTCCACCTACTCTATGTTGGTAGTAAAGAACATGGTTGCCAACATCAAATTCAGGCAAGGGGGAGCATCCGGCATTATTGGGAGAAAGTTCAAGCATCTTAGTCTTTTATGCAGAAGTGTAGGCAGTGGCCTGTAGATCAATTATGCGGTTGACTAGATCCTTGATGTGGTTGTCAGGATTCATGGCCTTATCAGAGAAAAGCAGGGGGGGCAAGAGCAATATGATAGTAGCTTCTTGCCCATACAGCATAGCAAAGGGGGATTACCCAGTGACATGATGCTTGCTAAGGCAATATGCAAAGAGAGCAGCAGGTAAGTATAGGTCCCAATTAGCAGCATCATAGTAGGTAAGCTTTCTCATGATAGAGACTAGTGTTGAATTTGCACGCTCAACTGCCCCATTGGTAGAAGGGTTGTAGGGGTCAGAGAAAGACTGGTGGGACCCCAAAGCTTTGACAAAAGAAGTTACCAGCTTAGCATTGAAGTTGGTCCCATTATCTGAGAGCAACACTTGAGGATAGTCATGGCGGTAGAAAACATCTTGTAACAGGAAAGCAGCAGTTGTCTTAGCCGTGATGTTCTTTGTAGGGCAAGCCTCTACCCACTTGCTGAAGTGATCAACAGCCATCAGGATAAAGAGACACCCAGAACGTGAACGGGGGAGAGGACCTACCACATCAATGCTGACAGTATGAAAAGCATGTTGAGGGGGAACTAATTTGAATTTGTGGGCAGCAGCTTGAGGTCTTTGCAGCTGGCAGTTGTGGCAACTAGCTATGACGTCTGGGATTAGCAGGCAAAGGTTTTCCCAGAAGTAATTCTTTTGAAGCCAGTCAAAAGTCTTAGCAATGCCTCCGTGCCCAGTCTCTTTGTGAGCTTGTAACACCAACAAGAGGCAAAGACTGGGCCGTACATAGGGCAGATACTGATCTTGTACCTTTTTGATGAGTTGATTGCCGCGTATGAGGGTATCTATGGATAGCTTGAACAAAGCCAGTTGGACCTCTTCTGTTTCACTTCCCCAAGAAAAATGGTATCCAATTAGTTTGTACAACTGGTCAGCCTCTGCAGGATGTAAAGCAAGAATGTGCATTCTGGATAGCCCATCAGTGTTCTGATGCTGAATCCCAGGGCAGTGGAGCACAGTGAAGTTGTAACCTTGTAGACATAGGGCCCATCTAGCTAAACGCCCTTCTGGCTCCTTAAGTTGTTGTAACCATTTAAGCAAAGCATGGTCAGTGACAACTGTGAAATGGGTACCATACACGTAGTGGCAGAACTGTTTGACTGCATGCAACACGGCAAGACACTCCTTCTCTGTGACACTATAATTCTTCTCATGCTTGTTTAGCACGCAGGAAGTGTAAGCCACAGGATGGTCTACACCCTTGTCATCTAGTTGGGCCAAAATAGCTCCAATAGCAAGATTGCTAGTATCAGTGTATAGAATGAACTCCTTATCATAGTCAGGATATACTAGGATTGGCACCTCTTTGAGTTTTTGCTTAAAGGTCTCAAAGGCTTGCTGCTGACTGGAAGCTCATTCAAAAGGTACATTACGTAACAGTTGGACTAAAGGTTCACTAGTATTGGCAAAGTCAGGGATAAACTGTCTGTAGTAGCTCATCATCCCTAGAAAGACTTATACCTCTTGTAGATTGGTGGGCAAAACTATTTTGTCAATGGCCTCAACCTTCTTAGTCATTGGGTAAATCCCTGTCTGGGTTACTTCATGGCCCAAGAATTCAAGACGCTCTTTGAAGAAGGCGCATTTGGAAGGTTTTAGGTTGAGGCCAGCTTCTTGAATCTTTATGAACACCTCTTTGAGATGATCCAGGTGGTTGGTGAAGATAGAGCTGAAAACTGTTATATCATCCAAGTATACTAGGATGCACGACAACTTCAAGTTGTGGAGGATGGAGTCCATGGCCCTTTGGAAGGTGTCCGGGGCGTTGCAGAGTCCCTGCGGCATGCGAGTAGGCTCAAAAAGCCCTTTAGATGTAATGAGTGCGGCTTTCTGAAAATCCTTGGGTGATAGGTCAGCTTGCCAGTATCCAGATGACAGATTCATTGGGGAGAAAAACTTAGAGTCTCCAAGGCGTTGGAGAGCATCATCAATTTGCAGCAAAGGGTACAAGCCCTTCTTGGTCAAAGAGTTCAATTGGTGATAGTCCATCACAATACAATGACCCCCATCTTTCTTTTTTAAGATGAGTAGCAGGGATGCCCAAGGACTTTGGGAAGGTGCCAGCAGCCCAGCATCTAACAGTTGTTTGATCTCTTTAGATACCTAGGCGTCCTCCACACAACTGCGACAATATGGTTTAGCATGGAAGGGAGGAGCGTTGTCAGTGTCAATCTGATGGATAACGCCTTTGGCTAACCCATAGTTGGTACTGTCCTTAGCAAAAATGTTGGAAAATTGGTCTAGAAAGTCTAGCACCTCTTTTTGTTCAACTGGGGACAGCTGTGGAAAGTCTTGCGCAGTGAACGAGGATAGGACTTGGGGCTCATCCTCAGGTAGGTTAAAATCTTGGAACATGCCAAAGGGATGAAAAGACAGGACATCAGGAGCGCTCAACAGCTTGCCATATCCAATGACCTGCCCCCTAGACACAGTCATAGCGAGTGCAGTCAGGTTGGCTACCAACAATTGAACAGGGTCCTTATGGGAGACATCTAGGATCCCAGGACAGAAATAAGGTTTGTTGCGTCCTAGAGAGGGGGGAGAGTACAACTCCAAGAAGGTTTGTTCAGGTAGTTAATATGATATCTGGGAGTCTAGGATGGCCTGGGAGCCAGGGGGATGATGACAGAGGACGTGGATAGGAGAGGGATCCCCTCAGACACAGGACAAGCCATGGGTGGACATTTCATGTTTGAAGAGTGGGTGTGATATTTGAGGTTGAAAACCCCAGTAGGATATTCCAAGTCACATGTCTTGAGACGTTTCCCAGGAACTTTAACCAGCTCTTCAAAGATCAGAGTGACTTTGTATCCCAGAATGGAGAAGTAACCATCTTTCAAGTTGATTATCCCATTATATTCCCTAAGGAACTGAGTGCCAACTAAGAGATTTTAACTCTTGTTTTCTAAGACAACTGCTGGCGCAGCTAGGAGAAGCTTGCCAAACCACATGGGTAGAGCAGAGTACGCCCCTATGGCGCAGGTCATAGACAGTCCAGCCGTATCATATGTCTGGTGATAATTAAGGTCAGGGGCAAGTTTGAGTTTCTTCACAAGCTTGGAGGAGACAACGTTGACTGGCAAGCCAGTGTCTAAAACAACCTTGGTCTTTACTTTTTGAATGGATATCTCTACTCAAGTGGTAGTGCAATCAAAGGGTGGAAGGACAGCCAAGATATCTTGAGCCTCTGCTAGTTCCTTATCCTCTTTCTCAATCATGCATCTTAATCCTGGGAACTCCTTATAAACAGTTTGGAGAGGAAGCAAAACAGATACATTCTTGAAGACAGCGTCAGCAACCTTGTCAGCTTCTTCTGACAACTCCACTAGCACAGAGGACCTCTTAGTGTGAGTGAGGTAAGGGCAAGAGACAACTTCTTTGGCTTCAGGCAAAGGCTTAGCGGTAGTTGTATTCTTTCCTGATTGCAACTTATAGGGGACTGTAATGGTTTCAGGAACAGCCAGAACAGAGTACTCATATGCGTCAGCATTGTCAGTATCAGAGTCATCCAGATCAGAGTCATCAGAGATATTGTGAAACAAGAGGAGGATAGGAGGAGCCTCATTATCAGCAGGCTTGGATTCAGATATAGAGGGAGGGATTGAAAGAGACTGGGAAGAATTGCCAACCAAGAGCGTCTCTGCCTCTAGGTTGACTGCTCTTTTCCCACCTGCTCTTTTGGATCAGCTCCTTTAACCCGTGGGTTAGTGCAGACTCAAGAATGATGACCTATCTTACCACAGTTGTGGCAAACTTGGCGTCAAGGAGGATTTTGCAAGTTCATGGTAAGAATGCAAGGACCACAGGAGGAAAAACCTGAGTTAGAAGTAGCTCAACCTTCCCTAACAACTGCTCCAGAATGGGTAAGGTGCATGTCCTGCAACAGTGTCTTTATGCTCTTCATGGAGGAAAGCATAGCCTTATGGGCTTTGAAGTGAAGGCACAGAAGCTGGTTAACCTTGAGAGCTTGAGCGCAAGCCATGTAAGCTTCATGGGCTGTCTATTGTCTGCTTGTTATCAGTTGCTGTCCTTTCATGTAGAATCTGTCTGCAAACTCAGCTAGCGTCTCTTTAGGCTTGAAAGCAATATGCATAAAATCATCCTTTTTTACTTCCAGGCTAAGGTCACCACCAAGCTTGTCAATCAGAAGCTGCTTCATATCCTCCCACGTCTCAATGGTGGGTAGTTTAGGCATTACCACCTCTTGGCAAGTTAGATGTAAACAGGTCAGAATATGTTCTTTCTTAACTTTGTCTGATGCTTGTCTCATGTCAGTTTTGTAGATAGTTAGGAAAGCTGCAATGGTTGAGGTTCTGGGGTCAAAGACTTGCTTAAAGGTAGGCTTGAAATGTACTTTGGAAGTTGGACCACCATTGTCTCTATCATGTACGTTTATACGCGGGGAAAATTCTGCTTCAGATTCAGAGGGGGGCTGTCTATCCCATAGGTAACAAACACTCTCTTCAAGGGTAGTCAGGTTCTCAACAGTGCGGGCACCTGTACTGAAAGCTTGAGTGGTCTGTTGTGCAGTAGCATCTAAGCGTTGATCTTGGGTGGTCACTATTGTGGAGAGCTCAGCCAGTTGAGAAGTAAGGGATGACCCCACTGAGAGGCAAGGGGTGAACCTATCATTCACAGAGTTGATCAAGTCATTCATCTCTTGTACATCTCTATCCAGTTCAGTATGGTCCCGCTTCAATTGATCCATCTTGTTAGCTAGGGCAATTAGTTCCCTAGAACATTGAATTTGAGGGGCTCCTGGTAAGCCAGGGCAGCAACCATCTTTGTCAACAACCCCAACTGGACTAGCAGCAGTTGCCATCATCTCACATAGGGCGGCAAGTTCTTGCTGTAGCTCTGCAGCTTGAGCAGACAACTCAAGCACCTGGGGGTCAGGTTGAGGAGCCTCAGCAGGAAGTCCCTGACTACAAGTAGTCATATGTAGCTCTCAAATAGTGTCACATATTCTCTGCTCTCAATCTGCCAAGTCATCAAAAAGGTGAGAGGGCAGAACATCTGGCTTGGGCGTAGCTAATTCATTCACTTGACTCTGGAGTTTGGCTATAGCAGCAGCGGTGGCAGCTCTCTTTTGATCAAACGCCGCACTGAGTTCATTAAGACCATTAGCAGCAAAGTCTGCTACCTGTTGTAGTTGCTCAAATGAATACTTGCTAAATGCATTGAGCTGTTGCAAAAGTCGCTTAAAGTTGGTGAGAAAAGTGTTTAAAGTGGAATCTACTTGAGTTTGCCAGGGTTGTTCTAGCTGGTGAAACTTGTGTAGACACTCTCTCACATATTTGGGGATGGACTTGCGCATTTTTTTGATAGAGTTAACCAAACAGGTCTGGGAGGTAACAGAGTTGTACTGATTGTCAGATACCAAGGAAAACAGGGAATGGATCCACTGTTGATAGGCAGCAAACTGGTCCCAGTGATGAGTAACTGCTGCTTGTAGAGACAAGATTCCTTGGACATGGAGCCCCAACACCATTTGATGGTGGGCCAAGGCAGGCTGCATGAAGGACATTATTAAGTGTTCAGCAGAGCTTGCTCTGAGAGGAGCTGCTGTGGAAATTGAAGAGCCAAAATCAATTTGTAGTATTCAGCCCAACTGAACTGCCGCTGAAAGCAAGGGATGGCTCCTTCACGGGCTATCCCAAGGGCTACCAAAATGACTTGTTCTAAGTCAGAGGTACCCATGGGGTAAGCAACTAGGCAGGGACCATTCCCAAGGTTCAGTACAGTAGGGATAATAGGCTGGTTGGCAATATCTTCCTCAATAGGAGGGCTAGTAATTTCAGGTGAAGTTGACTCTTGTATAGGCAGAGGCAAAGGACCTGAAAACATGGATGTGAAAGGGATAACCAAGGGGCTTACAGCCCCTGTAGTGAGCACCATTTTTGTCGGGTTCTGAGGTGCAGCACAGACACACAATGGGAAATCCTAACCTTAGGATTGGATTTATACTAAGTCTTGTTTAGATGACAGGGAAGGCAAATGTGTTTACCTTGCAGCCCTGGAAGAATAATCTCTACTAGTTGTGGCTAGAGAGAGGCGCAGAAGTACAGAAGACACAAAGACAAAAATGTGAATATAACTTAAGATTTATTGGTGAATGTGAAATGGAATATATAGTGGTTAGGAATACCACAAAACACTACCAAGATGGTAGGATCACTTGCCACCAGCATGAGTGGGGCAAGTGAGTTGCGCAGGATCAAGAAACCAAACAATTGTATTTCCTGATTCAGTCATCAACTCATTTCAAGAAGCAAAAGCAAAAGCGAGAGATTTGTCTTTGAAATGGTCCACTGAAGGCAAAATCAATACATGTCGAATAGCAGTATTCATAACACTGGTCAAAACAAGGCTTTTCCTGAGGCCTGGGGTTTAATTCCTGAGTTTTCAATAAAAGTATTGAAATGTCATTCATGACAATTAGGCGTGTTGTATCCCATTTTTTATTTAAAGTCTCTTTTAATAGCTACATGTACCAATTGCAGATATGCAATATCCAAATATTAATATCCCCTTGGTAACAAATAGATAATCATTAAACATTTTATTCTATCTCCTATGCTTGGGGTTTTTAAACTCTATTAAGCCTTTTCTAACCCAGTATAAACTTTCAGCCAGTTTTTGTAAAGTTATGCTACAAACTGTTCCTACTTTCCTGTGTCACTGAACCTAAATCCAAATGCTTTACACACCTTAGTTTATAACCTTGTGCCATTATATACAAGACCTTACAGTCAGGTCCCTTGCTTACCAATTCTGATTATTGAATAAAACACCTGATTTTTGAAAATTTACTTTTTATTTTGTGGCTTTAATTTAATAACATAGACTATTGTCCTGACTTCTGCCCTGTCTCTTGTCTCCCACATTTCTTTGGTCTGCCTGCTCATGCTTTTTTAAACAAATCCAAGCCAATTTTAATCCTGTTTGAGCCCTCAGAAAAGGCTTGAAGTACCCAACTTTGACTCTGCACTCCATGTTTGAAACCCACAACCACTTGTGGATCTCAGTTCCTTTGGCCTGGCTGCCTGGAGTTTTTTGTTAGATCCATCCTGCATAATGTTGTTGTCCTTTCTAAAGCCAATGCTGGTGAATTTGGTACCAGTTTTCCTCCTGATATGGCCTACTTCCCCATAAATATGGAGAAGACTCTCCTTAGCTGCACAAAATTCAGTAACAAATCCCGGGCTGCTCACAAACTCCTTTCAACATCTGATCCAGGCCCCATCTATTTTGAACTCTTTTGTCAAGTCATAATTTATAGGTCTATATCCTAAGGTTTTTCCACATTCCAGGAGTTTGGTGTTGAGGATCATCCTCCTCTAACTCAGAAGGATACCAAACTTATGTCAGTTTCAAATCCTTGTTCCCATTTTTATCACAACCCCCTCATACAGATCTGAACTTCCATCCCACTTAGGAGTATTATATCTGGTTGTTGGCAAGTACCTTGTTTATAGCCTTGAGCACATATTCCCACTCTTTTCCTGTACTGCCTCCTCCTGGAGGCCTCTCAGAGCGGCTATCCCAGTCATGCATTAGATGGCATCCTGGTAGATGGTTCCACCAAGATGAGAGCCAGACTTTGTAAGTCTAGCCCCCCTCTCTTTCAACCCATAAGCCAATGGCAGGGTTGAAAGACTAAATGTCCCATTAGTAGAAGCATTGAGTAAACTGTTTGCCAACAACCCTAGTATCTGGGTGTCAGGAATATTCCTGACAAACCAAATTATCACTGGAGGACAAGTTTGGAAAAGAAAAGGAGTTTTTCTGGTCAAGGAGGGAAAATTTAATGAGGGCTTTTCCCCTATAATTGGGGGAAATAAAAATCAAACCAAGGGAGATACAGAATTTAATAGCTGCCGGAATAATTTAACATCCAAGCAGGAGCCTGCCGCAACTGCCAGCACCCTCTGCCAGCCTCCCTGCCAGCCTCCTGCTTGCCCAGCTGCCCGCCGCCAGCCAGGGCCCCGCCAGCCCGCTTGCTCCCCGGGCCCCAGTCAGCTGTCAGCTACCCACCCGGGTCCTAGGCCCCAACCCACAGCCAATCAGTAGCCCCCATTACCTGCAGCCAATCAGAAAACTCCCTGTTTTCAAAGGGTGAAATATTGATTGATTCCTGCCCTTCAGAAGAAGGGCAAATTCAGGGTTTAGATTCTGTGAAATATTCTGACTCTCCAGAAGATGGGAAAATTCAGGTTTCAAACTTGAAGAACAATTCAACTCCAAACCAATGGGATTCAAAGTACCAAACCACATGCCTGAGTCCAGACCCCAGCCAAACTAAGCCTTCCAAGACCAAAATAAATTGTGAAAATTCCATGAGCCTTCAAAATCACCTGACTTCACCCCCAGGGGAAATCATTGGCTCTAGTCAAGAATGGCCAAAACCCCAACAGATTGCTAATAAACAAGAATTTGTATACTTTCTCCAACCCCAATTCCCAATCACCTTTTCCAAAATTTTGGGCTCTCCAATCCCTTGTTTCCATTCCCACTTGTAAAACTTTGCACAGTGGGAAGCACTATAAATAAGGGGACCCCTCCTCAGTAATAGCTTGTGCTATTATTAAGCCTAATACCCTCAATAAAGCTAAATTCATTTAAAACTTAAGTCAACTTTAAAACTAGTTAGTCCCTGCCAAACTCCCTCCATGCTAAGGTCTTCCTTTGGTTGATGACCATCTACCTGATCATCACTGCCCTGACTGGTTTCTAATTTGCCAACCTCCTGCCATACCTGCTGCAAGTAGTACCTACTGTAACTGGGTATTACACTGGGCAGATATGATACCAACAGCACTTATGGTGTGTTGTACCCATATAAATTGAATTATGGGCAGGCACACATGCAAACTTTTCTATGGACATAAATCAAACCTTGTCAGTGCCACCCAGAGACCATGTCTACCACCTCTCTAAGAAGGTACCTAGATACAGCAACCCTGCAGTACAACAAGCCAGGCAAGACCAAGAAAACAAGGAAAATAAACAGGAAGACAGGGGAGAAATACCACTCCAGGAAGAACAGTTCTAAGTAGGAGATGAGATTTGGGTAGTAAATCATGATCTACACAAGTTGGAACTGGGACTAAGAGGACCTGGCGTTGTCACAGAAGTCAAACTAAACAATATCTGCCTTGTTAAGGAAGTTGGTGCCTGTACGGGATTGAAACTCATGCACCATGATTGACTTTGCCCCTGTAAAGCATAAACACTTGATGTAATTCCTGACTACTGGTCCCCAGCACCAAACTGGATCTTTATCAGGCATGTCTCCCAGGTACTCTCAAAAATACCTAAAGCTCTTCTTTCAAATATCCCAGGGGGATGTTGCTGCATCTTTGATTGCTCCTTCCTGGGGACAGTTTCTTACATAAATCACTTCACTGCCAAACAGTAGGTAGCACTATCACCACACTCCAATGATGTACAAGGATTAGGCATTTTGAATCCTATAAGGAAAAATACTTGGACAGGCATCATGGCTGCCATGGACAGCATATGGCTTGTCATGATACCATAACATTCTTCTTTCATATCAAATAAAGTATCATTATCTTCTTGATTTTCCTCTTTATTGTTTTATATACTTACAAGAAGTATATATTTGGCAGTCAATTCTTAAATATAGGTCCGTATAGATACCATAGTGAAAAGACCCAAATCATTGCATAAATTTAGAAAAACATTTATTTGACTCATCTTGTTGCTTTTAACCTAGATAAACTCCCCCCTTGATTAAGGCCAATAGATTTCGAAATCCTTACAACAGTCAAAGTAGCAAGTCTAAATCCCTCTTATTACAATTAATTTAGTAAATAAACGCTATGGGTTTTATTTAAACAAAGAATTTAAAAAATATTTTAAAAAGGCTTAAGTTAAGGCTAGTTAGCGCAATGTATCGTCTCTTTCAGACAAATTTGCTGCCAAGGAATGGTGGACAAGGTGAATCTTAGAGTTAGACTGACCTTTCCACTTAGAAAGAAGCGATTTTGTTCTTTGGTGGGGAGCTTGTTGATACTCATATGTAGCTACGGGGTTGTGATTATTTAGCAGAGGCGTACTCTCGGCGCCTGAATGTAAATTGTGCTTGCCAGTATCTATTAGGGAGTCTTGAGACGAACCGGGGCGAGTTTGATCCTTTGATGCATTTTGAACATTTCCAATATAAATAGGGCCATATGATGAACCGTTGGTCTGGCTTGACTGATAATGAAAGCTGATACTCATAAACAAGAGAATTCCTTGAAGGGAACCTGTAACTAAGTAGGTTATCCAAGTAGTCCAATTAGTTCCTTCGCGAGAGGCTAGTGAGTAGGCAAACAAGAAAGCTCCTAAAATATGTTAGTTTTGAAACAATTTAAATAAATACCCGGAGTTTGCATTAACATCATGGGAATACTCAAGGCTCCACAACTCTAAGAAAAAAATTAGTCTAGCAATAAAAAATAATTACTTTTCTACTCCAAGTTTCAATTATCTGAGGTACATACTGGACCATGGCCAGTGCCATACTAAAAACACCATTGAAGCCTGCCCATAGCATGGCCACATGCTCCGATTGTTTGCTTCCCATAAGAAGTAGTGTAACTAAAGCACTAATGAAGAAATGTATACAGACTGCTTTAAAAACACGAAGAGAAACAAGCCATTCCTCGGAAAGCGGAGCAGGAGAATGACTAAAGGGGGACTGAGACGTCTGGGTAGAACGGCGTTGTTCCTCGGGGTAGTATATATAGAAAAGAATAAAGCTTTAATGGTTAAGTTGAGATATGACAAAGGCTTACACTAAAAGAAACAGGATCCATTGTACGGTTATTTGGAAAACTCCGAGCAAACTTTCAATGCATAGGCCAAAGCCCTATTTTTATTAGCAGGTTAAATGTAAAAGGGTTAAATTTTCATACCAGAGAAAAACAACAACCCATAGCACTCTTTTGGGTGATTATAATATTGATCACATTACAGAGAGCTGAAACTGAACCCAATAAAAGAAAATAAGGATTTATACCCGCACTTGTTTTGGTCAAAATAATTTTGGCATGTTGCGGTAAATAAGATGCAAACATGCCGAACAAGATAAACAGAGATACTCCTAGTTGGAAAGAGTCATGTGCAAAGGAGCAAGGTGAACTTTCCATTATATATATACTTAAAGTTAGCTAAAAGTGTGAACTATAACATAGGCTAGCTGAATCAAATGCACACTGCTACGATAAACTAGACATTGAATTGTGGTTACTTATGCTTTGAGGGTTTGTTTGATAACTTGTATTCATGTTTTAAGAATTGGGATAGAGAATCATCATATATTGGTTTATAAGCAAATCAAGCCAAGTTTTAGCCCTGATACTTGTGATATGATGTAAATCATGACTGCCCGCATAGCGCAATTCCATTCAAACTTTCAGCTATGCTTGGCACTGGATAAGGACTACCCAATTTTTACATCATCAAATTTATATTCTAAACTAAAATTCCCTTTTCAAAACATGTTAAAATCATGGCCTACACTCGTTTTTGCACTAGTGATTGAGCTCCTATAAAATCACCCCACGGATCAAAAGTGAGTGCCATTCTGTAATTTATAAGAGCTCTAGATAGCAGTCAAGTATTTAAAACCTTGTATTTAAACCCTTGTCTATGACGTGCTTTATGCCATTGATTGGCTTGAACTTAAATAAGGGGCTCATAGAAAATCAGTAGGGTCCAAACAATAAATAATTTAGTATAATTTTAAAAATTGAATGGAAGTTTGAAACATAATGACATTGGGTCATCAATAAAGATTTTATATAATTAACCCAGTTTAATAAAAACAAATGCTGCAATAGTTTCACAACCTGTTGAGATAAATGAAAATATGCCAACTTAAAATGAAGTAAGGTCAGTCCAAAACAAAATCCAACTTTTTTGGTAGAAATATGAGCCCATTTCACGGAAAATGAGCGCTAATGAGCAAAAATGTCCAGACAACAAAAAATACACACTGAAAACAAATTTATTTTGAAATAACAACTCAACTGATCACACAAACAAAATGATTTCTGTCATATTAAGAAGCTATTATGTTTATTATGGTTTTAATAATAAAATAAGCTCATTCCCTAAAGTGAAAATATCAATCCAACAACAAACCGCTATAGCAACTGAAACAAACAACAAAAATATAAAGTATCAAAACAAATTGATCGATTCAGCACACTGGTACCAGTACAATCTAATTAAGATGTACAATTGTCTAGTATATACTTTTGGGAAGTATAGCAAACAAGATAATGAGAAAATTAAGAAGATAATGATACTTTATTAGATATGAGTTTAGAGTATTAATAGTATCATGAGAAGCCACATATTGTCCATGTACTTCATGGCGGTCATGAGGCTTGTCCAAGTAGTGTTCCACTTAGAACTGGAAATGTTTGATCCCATATAAGATGGGTGGATGATAAGAGTGCCACCAACTTAATGATTAGCCAGGGAATCATTTGGGAAGTTACTCAGGGAATTAATTTCCAGAGAGGGAGTAATCAAAGATGTTGCAACATCTCCCCCTGGGGTGCTGGAATGTGGAACCTTAGGGATTTTCTTGAGAGTGACAGGATTTGGGCATGGTATTGACCCAGTTTTGCATTGGGTACAGGAAGTCAAGAGTTATGTTGTGCTGTTCTTGCTTTGCACAGGCAGAGTTGGTCATAGTGCATACACTTGAGTTTTGTTTGAGTGCCAATTCCTTTGATAAGGTAAGTGTTGTTTGGTTTGACTTTCATGATGATTCCTGGTCCTCATAGCCCTGGTTCTAATTTGTGCATATCATGATTAACAACCCAGATCTCATTCCCAGCTTGGAAGTGTTCCTGTTGTAATGGGACTGCTTCTCTCTCAACCCTTTCTTTTTCCTTGCCATCTTGGTCTTTCCTGGTGCACTGTACATCAGGGTCATTTTTGTCTGGCATGTTCTTAGGCAGAGTTAGTTGTGGTTCTGACTTAGTGTTAACAATGGTGGGTTTATGTCCATAGACAAGTTCATATGGGCTTTTGCCTATATTGCAGTTAACTTGTGTCCTGCACACCATAAGTGATGTTGGCAGCATTTCAACCCAGGCTTTTGGGTCATTGGCAGATAAATTACTGAGGGCTTCCACAAGGGAATCATTTAGTCTTTCAACTCTTCCATTTGCTTGTGGGTGATAGGGGCTGGTCATGGTGTGTTTATTCCATTTTTGATAAGGTAGATATTGGTGTCAATAACTTTAAGTTTGGTTCATCTGTCTATGATTAGGAGTTCAGGTTTCCTAAACTTAGCTATGATTTCTTTGCCAATAAATTTATTTACATTGTTTCCTTTGTGTTCTTTTGTGGCTTGTACTACAGGCTTCTAGTTGCATAGTTAATAGCCGTGATAATGTACTTTTTTCTTTTGTTGTCTCTGGGCAATGGTCCCACAATGTCCAGTGAACACACTTTAAAGGGCTGTGTGATTGACACTGGTATCACTGATTTGAGGGGTGTCTTGGAGCAGGCGTAATTTTCACAGAATTTTCATTGATCTAGTACTTCCCTGAGGTTGTCCAGCATGTTGGGCCACAAGTAGTGTGTCTTGAGGTATTCATACAAGTTTCTGCTATGAGTGTGTCCCAGATCTCTGTGGTATCAAAGGATTTTACCAATCTTTGCAGTGACAGGATGTAGGGTACAGTATTGCCACTTTGTTGTATGCAGTGTAGAGTACCATATATGTTTTTGAACAGATGTTTGTTATTAAGACTTTATCTTGGATGTTCATTGGTGTACAAGGTGGGAACCCCTCTTGGAGATTTCCAATTATTAACATGGGCCAATTGGGGTCTCTATCAGTGCATAGGAGGTGTTTATGGTATAACCTTGACAGGGCATCTGCATTAAGCATTTACTTTCCTGGTTTTTATTCATTTATCATGGGGTACCTCTGTATGAGGCTCATTCTGTTTGTTGTCTAGGCAGGTGTTGTTGAGTCTTAAAGAATACCAATGACTTGTGATTGGTTAGCACTTTGAATATTTGTGCACCTTCCAGATAACATTGCCACTTCATTAAACAGTGGACAATAGCTACCAGTTTTTTGTTGTGTATTGGATATCTTTATTCACTATCAGACAGCTTTCTTGATTCATATGCTACAGGGAGAAATTCTTTTTCTGAGCTTGAATTTGGAGTAATCCTCCTATTGCGTAATCTGAGGTGTTGGTTTCTAATTTTTACACTCCTTCACAATTTGGATATTGTAAGATAGGGGCAGTGACCATGCGTTCTTTCAACTGTCAGAAATGTTGATCTCTTAACAGTGTCCATACAAATTTGGTTGTCTTGCCTGTGATTGCAGATAAGGGGGCACTCAAGGCACCCCAGTCAGGGATGAATCTTTTGACATAGGCTAACATGCCTATAAATGTAAATTTTTTGCTCTTATTTCATGGTGCTGGCATGTCATTTATGGTTTGTATCTTTTCTGGGTCTGATTTTACTCCGTCCTTGCTGATGATGTATCCTAAAATGGGAGTTCTGTTGAAAATAAGTCTCATTTTGAGGCTTGGCTATGATTTAGTTATCTTGAAGGGTGTGGAGGACCAGGCAGAAGTCCTTCTAATGTTGTTCCTTAGTAGGGCTGTATATAATTATGTCATCAAGGTAGATGATAGCCCTTTTTCCAATGTGATCTTTAAATACTTCATTCATAAAGGTCACAAAGATACTTGAGTTGTTTTTCATGCCAAAGTTAAGGACAACACATTCAAACAAGTCATAATTAGTTTGGAACACACTCTTGGGAATATCTTCTTGTTTAACGCATACAGTAGTTTTCAAACCTGTTGAGATAAACAAAAAATCTCAGTCTAAAAACAAATACAACTCAGTCTAAAAGCAAAATCAAGTGACATCCAAATTTATTGTAATTTAATATAAATTCTTTAATTTTTGATTTGCTTTTTAGACTGAGTTCATGTGTTATAAACTGAATAATATATGTTTATCTCAACAGGTTTGAAAACTACTGTATCTGGTGATATCCTGCGGTTAAATTGATTTTTGTGAAGAACTGGGATCTCCCAGGGCATCAAAAAGGTCATCAATCAGGGGCAGGGGATACCTGTTCTTAATTGTGGTCTTGTTGAGCGCCCTGAGTCTTTGACCAGGCAGAGTCCTCCATCTTTCTTTGCCACAAAGAAGACAGGAGCGCCAAAGGGTGGCTTTGATGGTTGTATGAGTCCATTTTCAAGGGCTTCATCAAGCTAGGCCTTTAGTGTGTTGTCTTCTTGTGGTGTTAGGCAGTAGATAGGACGTGCTCTTAGAATGCTTCCCTTGAGGTCAATTTCATTCTAGATGCCCTGGTTGGAAAGTAGTCCTGGTGACTTTTATTGGAACACAGAAGAGAATTCTTGGACTAGCTGTTGTTGGATTGGGTCTTGCTTGAGTGAGGTCTCTACATTTTTAAAGTGGATAATCTCATACATGCAGGTGTTCCAATTGATTTTTCTAGAATGCTTTTCTTCTTCTGCTTCTGTGATTTTTACAAACTTATGGTCTCTCATGAGTGTGTCAAGATGGGTGAAATGTAACTGATGGTGCAACTTTCCTTGTTGTATGGTGAGAGTAGTGCTATCCCAGTCAATATGAGGTTTGGTCTTTCTCATCCAATCCAGACCAAGTACAACATTGTACTTGGGGATTGGTATGATTGGGTCATTAAGGGTAGTCTATATGTCCCCCATTTGGTCCAATAAATGTCTTGCCTCTCTGGTGACTGGTGTGCTCCTGTTATCTGCCATGACAACCCTCTTGACGTTACTTTGGGCCGTGGGTAGTTTCATGAGGTTGGAAAATCTTTTGTCAATGAGGGATTTGTTGGCTCCAGTGTCAAATAGTGCTATGCCCTGATATCTGCAAAAGAAGAAATGATAAGTGAGGAGTTTATATCAAGTTTGGGAAGAAAATAGTATAGGATCCCTGGAGGGTACTTGGATCAAGGTGATTGAGTCCACATCCTGGTCTCTGAACAAGTCTTACAAGGTGGGGGAGGGCGGCTTGCCTAAGCACTCCCCTGAGCTTTTCCCTCTTTGTTTGTGTTATCAGTGCTCATTTGATTTTCTTGAGCGGTATGGTTTCTGCCTCAAGGATGGGAGCTGTTGGCTTGATTGTTCTGCTTGTTAGGTTGAGGGTCCTTCTTTTCTGTGGGACTTTCCTTCTGCTTATTGGTTACATGCAGGTTGTCAGATTTTTGTGCAGCACATTTTCCTTCCCAGATACATCTTGGAGATTCTTGCAGCAGCTCATGTCAAACTGACATCTAATGTGTGTGGGAAGGCCATTGTAGAATTCCAGTCATGGTCCAGCTTCATTAAAATGATGGTTCCATGAGCTCAATCATGTATGTCTTCATAGGCTGCAATGTACGCCTCAATGGTTCCCCTTATTTTAAAGGTTCTGAGTTCTTTTATGATCACAACATCAGATTTCTTTATGGAAAATTTTTCCAAGAAGGCGTTTTTGAATATATATCAGTATTTGTTGTGATTAGGGTGTTGATTAAACCATTTTTCTTACAAAGTGTGAGGCAGGCCTAGTAACATGTAAAGCAATTTCACTTGCCCAGATTTTGCGGGTATAGCTTACTTGTGTGAACTTATTTTGGGTGCTTTGAATCCAGAGGTAGCATTACACAGTGTGGTCCTGAAAAAGTTTCAATTTCTGCTGAGTGTAGGTGTTGAAATACATTGTTGGGTATTTTGGTTGCTTTGGGAATTGGAGGCGGAATCAGGATCTGGTGTGTACTGAGGAAGTTATACTGTTTGGTTAGTACAATGGTATTGTTGAAGACATTGAATCCTGTGGGGACGTCCTGACCTTCTTTGTATTGTCTCCAGCTGGTGGGGGGTGCCATCTGCTGGGTTTTTCTTTGGAGAAAGTTTTCTTTTAAGTTTCACAGGTGTGGATAACCTACCTGTGCTACCACTGTCAAATTTATACTTCTGGAAAGTATAGTAAACAAGATAAAGGGGGAAATTAAGAAGAGAATGATACTTTATTGCATATGAGCTTAGAGTATTATATAGTATCATGAGAAGCCATATATTGTCCATTTCTGTCATGGAAGTCATGAGGCTTGTAAAAGTAGTGTTATGCTTAACAATCAAAATGTTTGATCCCTTTAATAGATGGTCAAATGATAAGAGTGCCACCAACTTAATGATTATCCAGGAAATCATTTGAGGAGTCAATTGGGGAATTACTTTCCCAAGAGGGAGTAATCAAAGATGTTGCAACCCAATCTAGAGTTGAAAACAGAAATAACATATTATGAGGATATTTTTTAGTTGAAAATGATCAAATATATCAAATATCAATACATACAGCTAAAAGGGCACTTTTGTAAACAAAAATAATAAATGTAGAAGTTTTATTACATAATATGAAATATGCACTAGAGACAAAACTCTTTGGGGCTACTAAATATAGAAACATAAAAATTGCATCAAGTAAAATTTATAGATAAAGTGGTTTAACTTTATTTTAATTTAAATTTAAATTTGGTAGTAAAATGGATGTATTCCAACAGCAGAACAACGTAGTACACCACATATAAAGACTTTCATAAATGATCATTTTTCTCATAATATGCATCAAGAAGCTGTACAGGGATTAAACCCTGGTTAGTGTGACGTAAATGGTTGGATAGTAAGAAGCTTTCTCCAAGTGATGGGGAATCACCACCCAACTCTACAGGGAGTTAATGATTAATCACCAATGCAGCTTCAGATACTGTTTTTTAAAATTTCAAAATGAGATACTAGGATTAAGTAAAATATTTAATCCCAACCAAAGTAACCCAAGATAAATAGCATGTGAAAGCATAAGAGTGTCTTCAGAATAAAATTCAGGACATTGAGATACAACCAGATTTTCAGCTTTAAAGACAGATGGAACAACTCCAAGATTGGCTCATGAAATTAACATTGGGAGGAGGCAACAACAAAGTTCCAATGGCAGGACCCCATCTTCTGGTGATAATTTGACTTAGAATCAAATTATAAGGGATTTAGCGCAGCAGGCAAACTATAGAATGCATAATAAAATAAATTTAGACCAAAGGATATATGATTTTTATTGAGTAAATTTTGGGAGGACTCAACTCTTAAGAGTTGAAACAGTGAAACATTTCCCATATATCTCAAAATTTAACTAAGCAATACCATCTGGATCCTTGGCTCTTATTCCTTCTGCATTGTCTACTGAGTACCTTGTCCAGTTTGCAAAGAACCCTTATGTGACCAATTTCTGACAACCGTTCTGATAAATAAGGCTGTATTGAGTGACTCTCAGATTACATCAATTTATCAGCGTTAGCTTGCAACAGGGAATCAAATCCAAACAGCAAACTGGAGTGGCAGTAACCCATTTTCTTGATCAACTGTTTGATTTAAATCTGTCAAATCAGTTAATCTGGTTAACAGTTTTCCTGCTTTTTGAGATTTTTGACTTGGGAAAATAATCCCTGGAATTATGGAACCTACTGTGACAGTTATTCTGTTGTGTGAGCTGATAGCTCAGAAGGCCTAGCACCCAGCTGCCAATTATTTTTGAAGCTGGAATCCAAAATAAAGAATTGGAAACCACCATTGCCAGCAAAAACAGAGCTGTGGTTCCAATTAAGGCAACTCTTGGGGACCCTGAAAAGAGTAGAGTTGGACCCAGAACATTCTGGGGATCCATGATCTATTCCAATGCCATGGCCTGCACTGGGACAATCAGGAACCTGGCTGAATTAGTAGATGTAAATTATAATAATGAGATACATGCTAATAAGGATTCTAATATGCAAGGTTTCAGCCAGCCAGCCTAAATAGCATACTAATTCCCAAAATAGCCCATAATACTGACAAAAGTTTTTATCACAAAGAAGTATCTAGTTCCCCTGCCCCACTGCAGCTACAATGCCCTGGCCCTGACATTTAGAACCCCAGAGGGCTGGGACTTGAGGTATTATTCCTGAAAAAGTAGATATTGTCAAAACAGCAGACTTAAACGCCAACAAGGTTCTAACTAAGCAGATTTGTGACCTGCAACCCAACTTCCCAGTGACCTGTAACCAAACTAGGAAGTCAACTCAGATTTCAAAACCCAACAACATTAACAAATGATGATCCCTTATGATAGATACTCAACTTGGAGCTTTACTCATTATCAGGATCAATCCACCCCCATCACCATCCAACCAAGTGATCAACACAATCATGTTCTTGTTATCCATGATTCACAATAGCTATAAAATAACTATCTCCCAATAAAGAATATTATCTAGTTTCCAAATATTTTTCTTCTTCTAAATCTGCTAAAAAGGCACAGTTACAACATTTGTAGCAGAAGTAGTTTCTCCATCTTACTTTATCCCTCAAAATTCTGCTTGTTGTCTGTACTTTCTGCGGTCAACAAATCTATAATGGAATTATGTCTGGCCTCCCAATGGACTAGATGCTGTACGCACCTGGTACAAAAATACCATAAGAGTTTTTGCTATAACATAAAATGATGATCCTAATCTCTGCCTTCAATGCCCTGTTGGAACAAGGTTTCTTCCAAGCACCTGTTGCTTCCCCTCAAGCAACAGACAAAAGCATCATTCCAGCCCATGTAGCTCAAAGACATTGAAGAGCTGCCTTGGAACCATTTGCTGGAGCTAATGACAACAATGCCACGGCATGGATTCAATCTGCCCAGAGTAAACTAGCGCAGATTGAGTGCCCACAACAATTTTTGATTGTGGAGATATCCATTTGACTTACACATAATGCGGGCACCTTGTCAGGCACCACCCATTTGGAAGTAATCTTCCAAGATGATGAATGATTTGAGAGAGATTTAGACCATTCAAAAGAGATCCCACAGGCAAAGACACTATTCCAAGGTGGAATAGCTCTCTAAACAGGCAGTAGCAACCCAACAGTAGTTTAAAATCACCTAAGGTGAAGTACACCCCAAATAGCTAAGGTGGAAGGCAGAAGCCAGCGGACAGAAGACCTGGGAATTGGCGGGCTTCTTGAGGAACTGATAATTCTGAGGCTCTTTCTTTTGTGATGGATTGTGTGACAATAGGGTCGGAGTGTACCAGACTTCTGGAATTACTCAACACCAGGATTTCTCTAAATAATGGGAATCAGGAGAGGTACCAGAATTGGCTTGGGTACCCAGCAAAATGCTGGCCTTAAGGGCCTGCAACAAGATTATCCAGAAAAGCCTTTTATACCTAAGGTACTTACAAATATAAGCCTTGAGCAGTCTCACAGTTTTGGATGAAAGGTTTAAGTCAAATTAAAAAGAGTAGTTCACTTGGGTGAATGAAGACTTTATTGATTTAACAATTATTAAGTATAACTTATCATCTTTATATAGCATGGTAGCAAGAAAATAATTTGGATGGAAAGTAAAGGAGATCAGAAATTTGGGGATGAATCTGGGGAATTTGGGGCAACTGGAGGTTAAACTAAAGCTTTTTGTAATTAAAATAAGCATAAAATGACCTCAACAACAAAATAGGAATATTAGCTGTAGGTTATCTGCCTACTAAGAAGGCCAAGCACTGGGAAAGTTCTGGATTTCTCCACATTATAGCTGGAGAACTGGAGAAGAACAGACAACAGAGCCAGAGTTTTTGAAACCAGGAATCAAGGAAACAGCGTCAATCACTTTGAGAATGTCACTATGAGTGTTTAAATAAACATTTAAAGTGGTGTTGTAATTTTTTGATTGTTTACAGCCTAATTCAAACCGTGCTGATTGACCAGGCTGATAATTTTCACTAAAATCAATCCCTAGACAACCAATTAAGTCCAAAGAGGATGCAGGTTCAACCCCTGTCCCTATCTTAATTGAATAATTAAATTTAACTGTACCATGAATAATAGGTAATATAAAACAAATACTATATACTAATTCTTCATTTCAGATAATTTCCACTGTACCTGGGTTGGCATACTCCTCTGTAAATAGTATCTCCACTACATTGTTGACAGGAATATTATCAGAAAGATTCCTGACTTTCAGGGATCTATCCTGTGGGGGGTTCTTGAGAACTTGCGGGCTGACAACCTACAGGCCTGGAGGGTAGGGCCCACCATAAGATAGGAGCTAACTTTAAAATATAGGATAATGATTTTACTAGGATGACCCAGGGTCCATTGGAGGGGGACATGTAATCCAAAAGCCCAGTAAGGGCGATGTACATCACTCTGAATATTTATGTTGAAGTGGACTCACTGGCAGCCATGGATTCCTGCGGGCAGTTGGGCCGCGGGGTGAGAGACAGGGTCATTGGAACTTGGTAGACTGGCAGGTAGCTATATTTATCTCAGAATAACAGTAGGGCATGATTATCCAGGCTTCTTCTCTGCCAATAATCTCAGTCTCTTGAGTTCTGGCTTCAGGTTTGTAAATCATTATTCTTTCTAGAGTGAACTCTGAATATGTCAGGTTGGGAGGGTATTCTGTGAAATGTGCTGGGCCAAATGGTACTCCAGGTGGACAATATAGCTTGGGCAGACAATCTGTTGTTTCTTAGGGTTGATGGAAGTGAGGGACAAGGCTGCAGAGGTTATTCTGTAAATAGAATAGAACTAAAATCAAATATGGGATGACCTGGTTGAACCAAAGGTTCATATTACTTTATTGCAAGAATGGCAATGGGCAACTTCCTGGCAGCCCAGGGTATAAGTATGCCCAACTGCCATGGAAAACCTTTTGTAATCCACCTTGGGCTGGGTGGTACTATCTACCAGGGTTAGGCAACCCTTGGTGGCATCTTTCACGGGGGATCTTTCATTGGCTGGGTTAAAATGAGAAGACTCAGATTCCCTTTTTGAGTTGCAGAATTGATCATCCTTGGGTGGCCTGCATTTCACAGGAAGTTTCTTCAATTCCCAGCCGTGATGGCCCCAGTTATCTTGAGATCATTAATCAAGCTTGCGCTCCCATTGGCAGGACTAACATTATCCTTTTGCAGGAGAGGGATAGGCGCTGGTAACCCTAGATTAATGGGCCTCAGGAGTTTTGCCAAAGTCATATTTGGCTCTGGTTTGAGCCCAGAAAAACGCAGAAGCTGGGCAACTGGGCCAGCAGCCTGCAGGGTTTTGGGGTTTGTGTCAGGAATCCAGCCTGTGGGGGGTTCCTGAGAACTTGCGGGAGGATGGCCTGCAGGCCCGGCAGGGAGGGCTCACCACAAGCTTGGGGCTAAATTTACAATATAAGATAACAATTTTCCCAGGAGAGCCCAAGGTCTGCTGGCAGGTACCATAGAATCTATCAAGCCAGTAAGAGTGATGTACATCACTCCAAATATCTGAGTGGAAGTGGATTCATTGGCAGCAATGGATTCTTGAGGGCAATTGGGCTGCGGGATGAGAGGCGGAGTCATTGGGACCAAATATGCGGGCAGGTAGTTGTACTTGTTGCAGAATAACAGGGGAGGTCTAGTGATCTTGTTACCTTACCTGTAGATAGTTTTGATCTCTCTAGTTCTGGCCTCAGGGTCGTAGATTATGATTTCCTCTAGGGTGAACTATGAATATGCAGGGTTGGGGGGTACTCAGTGAAATGTACTGGGACGTAGGGAGCTCCTGATGGACAGTAAAGCTTGGGCGGCTGGTTTGCGGTTTTTTGGGATTTTTGGGTCTGAGGTGCAGAACCACAGGAGGGAGACTGTAGATGAAATAGAACTAATATCAAATAAGGAATAACCTAGTTGAACCAAAGGTTCATGTAAATTTATTTTAATAATGACAATGGAATCTTCCTGGCAGTCCAGGGTATAAGTATGCCCATCTGTCATGGGAAAACTTTTACAAATTTCTCTGGCCCAGGTGTTACTGTTTACCAGGTTTTTCCAGTCCTTGGTGTCATCCATTGCGGGAGTTAATTCATTGGCTGTTTCAAACTGAGAATACTCAAATTTCCTTGTTGGGTTGTGGGTTTGGTCATCTCTGGGTGGCCCGCGTTTATTGGGAATTTTCTCAATTTCCTTTTCTGTGGAGGCCCAAGTTATTTTGGGTTCTATGGCTAGGCCCTCCCGCTGATTGGTCAAGTTAACAGGAACCTTTAATGTGGGGAGTGTTGATGTAGATGATTTTGATTCATCCAGCTTTAGAGGGTTTTCCAAAGTCAAATACTGCTCTGGTTTAAGCCCAAAAATCTGTGGGCAGCTGGTCCTGCAGGCTGGTGGCCCGTGGGGTGTCAGGGTTCAAATCTTGTAGTTGAGGCTTTCCAGTAAGCATGGTCAATAGGAGTTTGTCACTTGTGACATCATCCCCTTCTCTCCTGTTGCCATCCTCCTTCCCAGCCCTCTTGTCTAAGTATTGCTGCATGGCTCCATGTGCATTAGGTAGGTTGGAGACAGGTTCCCAGGTGCTTTCTTTGGGGGGGGGAACCTACCCATTTGACGTGGTACTGTGGGGTCTTGTAGTGGAGGCAGTGTCCATGAATGTACTTCACTTTGTATTCAGTTGTGCGTCCCTCCTGGATGAGCAGGTGGTTGGTCTTAATCTTCTGGTGAGGAAAGGAGGTTCCTTCTTTCTTGAATAGCAATGATTTGTGGAAGATGTTGTGTATTTTCCAAGTAGGTGGCAGTTCTAGTTTGTACGCCACTTCTCCTATTTTCTTTTTAATCTTGTAAGGGCCACAGCGGCAGTGAGTTAACTCCCTACTGGGTACGTGTAGGGGGACATTCTGTGAGTCAAGGTAAACTTTGTTGCCTATATTCAGGGTTTTCCTGGGGACTTTTTTTTTGTTGGCAAACACCTTGTAGGTCTTAACAGCGCAGGTCAGGTTCCTTAGGCAGGTTTCTTGGGTGATGTGTATTTTTTTAATCCAGGTTTGTCCTGCTGTATTCTGTTTCTTGCTGCCAATACTAGGGTCCCATGATGGATCAAGCCCGTAGTTGGCCTTGAAGGGAGACATACCTGTGGATGTGTGGTCTTTACTGTTATAGGCATATTGCGCCATGGGTAACATCTCTGCCCAGTTGTCTTGGTCTGCTTTGGTGTAGCATTAAAGGTATTGTTCAAAGATTTGGTTGACCTGTTCAGTTTTTTTGTCCGTCTGTGGGTGGTAGGAGGTTGACATACAACGCTTTATTCCAAGGTCTTCCATCACTTGGATCCAGTAATGGGAAGTGAACTGGGGTCCGCAGTTGGTGATGATTTCTTCTGGAGTGCTGTGTTGTGTCAAGATGCGGTTGTGGAAGTGTCTGGCAGTCTCAGCTGCAGTGCAATGGGTAGTGGTTGGGAGGAAGTGCACCATCTTTTTGAAGCAGTCAACCATGACTAGGATTGTGTCAAAGGATTTTGAAGGGGGGAGCTCTACTATGTAGTCCATTGACACTGACTTCTAGGGTCCAGCGGGGATGTCCAGAGGCCTCATTAGTCCTTCTGGCTTTGAGCGATGTGTCTTGGTTTTTCCGCAGGTTTCAAAACCATTGATGTAAGCAGCTAATTCCTTGTCCATGCCTGGCCATGTGTAGTTCCGCTTGATACTTGAAAGGGATTTGTGTCTACCAGGGTGACCAGCCATCTCTGAATTGTGGTAGTCAATCAATATTTTTGTTTGGGTTGGGCCTTTGGGTACATAGATTCTGTTGTGGAGCAGCAGGGTAGCACCTTTCAGGGAGTATCCTTTCTTTGAGTGATGGCAATCTGGGTCCTTTGTCAGGGCTTTGACTGGTTTGGTTGAATAGTTGTCTTGTTTCTGGGCTCTTATCACGTTGGGTTTGCTGGTGGCAATCTTCAAGTAATTTAGTTGTATCCCTAGGCTGGTGGGGTCTAGTAGTGTATGGGTGTTGCATCCCTTGATTTCTGTGGAGGAGGGAATCAGGTCAGCTCTCCTGCTCAAGGCGTCTGGTACCACGTGCACTTTTCCTGGCTTGTAGTCTATGATCAAGGTGTAGTTGGCCAGTTCTAAGGCCCATCTTGCTTGTTGTTGGTTCAGCTGACGTGGTTTGAAGAAGTAAACTAAGTTCTTGTGGTCTGTCAGAACCTTTACTGGGTGTTCAGCACCGCACAAGTACCTGTGCCAATGCTTCAATGTCTTCATTATAGCTAGCATCTCCTTGTTGTGTATTGGGTAGTTCCCTTCAGCTGATAGCATCTTCTTGGAGTAATATGCTACAGGATGTAGCATACCATCCCCTGCTTCCTGAAGAAGAACCCCACCCACTGCAAAGTTGGACGCATCTGTCTCCAGCACAAAAGGTTTAGATGGGTCAGGCATTGCCAGGACGGGAGCAGAGGTGAACGCAAGTTTCAGGGCCTCAAACGCGGAGGTGCACTCCTCAGTCCAGACAAACTGGACCTTGTCAGAGCAGAGACGGGTCAGGGGCAGTGTAATCTGAGAAATTTTTTAGATGAAATTCCTGCAATAATTTTCCAGGCCCAAAAAACTTCTCATGTCTTTCCTGCATTTGGGTACTGTCCAGGCTGTCGCTGCTTCCACTTTGTCCTGCGCCATAGAAAATCTACCAGTCTTCACCACATATCCCAGGAATTTGATTTCAGACTGAAAGAATTCACACTTCTTCAGCTTGTTGTATAAGTTGGGCTGTGAGAGTTTCTCCAGTATACAGTCAAGATGTTGGAGGTGTTCCTCGTGTGACTTGCTGTATATGAGGATGTTGTCCAAATATGCAACACAGAATTGGTCAAGGTACTTGCCTAGGACGGAGTTGATCATCCTTTGGAAAGTACTGGGGGTGTTGCACAGGCCAAATGGCATTACTAGGTACTCGTACAACCCATATTGGGTTTTGAAGGCTGTTTTATATTTGTCTCCTTCTTTGATTCTGATCTGGTTGAAGGCGTCTCTCAGGTCAATTTTTGAGTACACCTGGGCTCCAGTCAGTACGTCACAAAGGTTTTCAGCGTTGGGAATGAGATAGCAGTTCTTCACTGTAATGTTGTTTAGTTTCTGGTAGTTCACGCAGAGCTGCATTCTGCCATCCTTCTTCCCTACAAACAGCATGGGTGATGAGCAAGGGGCCTTTGACACCCAGATGAACCCTTTTTTTGTCATGTCCTCTAGGTATGTCTTCAGGGCTACTTGTTCAAGATAGTTGCAGCTGTAGATGGGGCTGTGATGTGGTTGAGTTCCTGACAACAGGTCTATGTTATGGCCGTAGATCAAGTGGTTGGGGAGATGGGTTGCTGCTTCCTTGCTGAAGACATGGTTCTACTTCTCTAAAGAGGCAGGTAGGGTCCCTACACTGGGTTCAATTTTCAGGGTCAGGAGTGTGTTGGGTCCTTTGCGGGTTAGACCCAGCTGGAATAGCACCACATCACACAAATTGCCTCCCTTCAAGGCAACTGTTTGATTACAGAAATTTAGGATAGTGCTGTGTCTTTGGAACCAGGAGTCTCCTAGGATCAAGGGGTGGGGAAGTCCCTTCAAGATGATGGGGAGCGCTGGGTAGGTGTTCTGACCAATTTTCAATGGCAACTTGGCTGCACACCTGAATCCCAAGCTGTGAGAGCTGTTTCCCATGATTACTTTGACACCTTCAGTGGTGGCCTTTAGTCCTAGGTCATTTGTAAGGGTAGCGTCAATAAAACTCTCCTCAGCTCTAGTATTAATGAAAGCTTCAACAGTCTGAGATGTTTTGAGTGTTTTTGCCTCAACTTGGATAAATTTGTAAGACTGGGTGGGGGTGTTTATTTGTGCCAAGGAAACTGTGAGGTCACTCTTCTTGGGGCAAGCCTTATTGAGGTGTCCAGGTTTGTGGCAGTAGAAACACAACCCTTCACAGTAGTGGTGTTGTAAGTCATTGGAGGACATTCCTGGTCTGTTGGGTGTTGGGGCTCAATTTGTGCGCTGATTGTGAGAGGGGGCGCCTTCGTGGTTAAGGCTCATCCTCTACACAAAAGGAGTAGTTCATCTAGGCCAAGCATAGGGGGATGATGCTTAAGGAGCTCCTTCAAGGCAGGACAGGCTCCTTGGCGGTACAAGATGGCTGATAACTTGTCCTTGAGTTGGGTTCTGCTTTCAGTTTTAGGAACTCATTGGTATAGGCTTGTAGAGTGTGTGATCTTTGTCTGATGTCTAGTAAACTGATGAGGGAGTGATGGCGGTTGTCTCAGTTGTTGCCAGTGGCCATCAGTTCACTCTCAAATTGGGAGTAGTCCAGAAAGAACTCAATGTCCTTGGTGGTGGCCTTCTCAAACCAGTCCAAGGCATTACCAGAGAGCATGGAGGCCACTTCAAGGACTTTCTCAATGTTGTTAGAGGATGAGTTTGTGTTGACCTGAAAGTGGAGACAGAGGACTGGCATGGCTCTTCTGGCTTCTTCTAGTATGAGCTTCCCCATCTGCAGCATGTCCACCTTGGTTGTGATCTGATTTACTATAACGTTCTGAACCTGCAAGTTTGGGGTCTTGGTCTTCTTGATGCCAAGCAAGGCATCTTTTGGTTCTGTAATGATTTGGTGTCAGATTGCTGATGCAATTAGGTTGATAGCTAGCTTGTATGCATAGTAAGCTGAGATCAATAAAAGTAGCATAAAAAGATGTCCCAAGACTTATCAACATCTTGGGGCCCAGGTTACCGTGTTTAAGGTAGATTGCCATAATGTCAGGGATCCGGCCTGTGGGGGGTTCCTGAGAAATTGCAGGCAGACAGTCTGTGGGCCCAGCAGAGAGGGCCCACCACAAGATTGGGGCTAAATTTACAATATAAGATAATGATTTGCTCAGGAGAGCCCAAGGTCCGCTAGCAGGTACCATAAAATCTATCAAGCCAGTAAGAGTGATGTACATCACTCCAAATATCTGAGTGGAAGTGGATTCATTGGCAGCAATGGATTCTTGAGGGCAATTGGGCTGCAGGATGAGAGGCAGAGTCATTGGGACCAAAATGCAGGCAGGTAGTTGTACTTGTTGCAGAATAACAGGGGAGGTCTAGTGATCTTGTTACCTTCCCTGTAGATATTTTTGGTCTCTCTAGCTCTGGCCTCAGGGTTGTAGATTAGGATTTCCTCTAGGGTGAACTCCAAATACGCAGGGTTAGGGGGGAGTACTCAGTGAAATGTACTGGGACATAGGGAGCTCCTGGTGGGCGGTAAAGCTTAGGCAGTTGGTCTGCGGTTTTTTGGGATTTTTGGGTGTGGGGTGCAAAACTGCGGGAGGTCAGACTGTAAATGAAATAAAGCTAATATCAAATATGGAATAACCTGGTTGAACCAAAGGTTTATGTCACTTTATTGCAAGAATGGCAATGGGCATCTTCCTGGCGGTCCAGGGTATAAGTATGCCCATCTGTCATGGGAAAACTTTTACAAATTTCTCTGGCCCAGGTGTTACCATTTACCTGGTTTTTACAGTCCTTGGTGGCATCCATTGTGGGAGTTAATTCATTGGCTGTTTCAAACTGAGAATACTCAAATTTCCTTGTTGGGTTGTGGGTTTGGTCATCTCTGGGTGGCCTGCGTTTATTAGGAAGTTTCTCTATTTCCTTTTCTATGGAGGCCTGATTTATTTCAGGTTCTATGGCTTGGCCCGCCTGCTGATTGGTTGAGTTAACAGGAACCTTTAATGTGGGGAGTGCCAATGTAGATTATTTTGATTCATCCAGCTTTAGAGGGTTTTCTAAAGTCAAATCCTGCTCTGGTTTAAGCCCAAAAATCTGTGGGCAGCTGGTCCTGCAGGCTGACAGTCTGTGGGGTATCAGGGTTCAAATCCTGTAGTTGAGGCTTTCCAGTAAGCATGGTCAATAGGAGTTTGTCACCTGTGACAGTTTGAATCCTGTAACTGAGGTTCTTATATGAGCATTGTAAACAAGAGTTTGTCATTTGTGACAATGACACTACTATCACCTAAGGGAAGACCACCCATATCAATGAATTCCTTGAGAATATATGGACAGTGCTGCAGATTATCTTCAGGCTCCCAGGAATTGAACTCATCACCTTAATCCTTCTATTTGATCAGGAATTGTGACTTCTCCTTGACCGTATGTAAATCAATTATGTCCTCAACCTCCTACTCAAAGATGTTGGGACAATCTGTGAATCTGGGTTTCTTCCCTCAAGCACACTGGGATTGCCATCAAAGGGGGTGAGGAGATCCACATGGAAGACATCATGAGCACTAGATCCTTCTGGAAGCTCTAATCTTTAGTTCAGGATAGAGAGTTTTTCCAAAACCTTGAGAGGGCCAATATTTTTAGGAACTAACTTCTTGCTAGATACCTTAAGCTTCAGGTTGCAGGCATTCAGGTAGACGTAAGACCCCACTTGGTATTCCTTCTCTGGTTCTTGACAACAGTCAGCGTGCTTATTGTACTCCTCTTGGGCCTTGGTCAAAAACAGGATCAAGTCTAAATGTATCTTCTTCATTTGGTTTTCCATCTTGTCAGACTGAGGATACATGGCTTCCAAGATCTTGTTTGGAAAGCTCTCCAAATCAAACCCAAATTTTGAAAAGAAAGGAGACATTCCTGTCATGGCCTGGGTGACTCCCGGGGAAACCTTTGGTCAAGGGGAAGGGTTGAGCCTGGAAGGCCCAGTAGATGACGGGGGCCATCCGCATCACATAATTGGCAGCAGTAGCCCAAGGACGCCACACTCCCATGTGAGGTATCACTTGCTCAGTGAGCCCCAGCATGGTCAAATAGGCGAATCCAAGCTTACTGTAGTCATATGATTAAGCAGAAGGAATGAGAGGAAGTTCTCCTATGGCGGCGCTCATGGTCAGGCTTGGCTGGGTAAGTTGTTGGAGCAGAGGAACACCAGGAAAGGAGGGCGCAGTGCAGGAGCAGTAATTAATCCTTGGTCCAGCACTCTAGGAGATGGGGTAAAGGCTGGCAGGGGTTGGTTGGAGGCAGCTAGAAGTTGCTCGGTTTCCCAGCGCTGGCGTTGGTACTGGAGGTACTCTCTGTTTGAAAGCACCAGCAGTATAAAATTTGTAATAATTTAATAAACCCCTGCAAAGTATAAATGCTCAGTGTGCATTAACAAACAAAGTTTATTAGATGAAGATATCATCAAAGAAAGGGGATGCCAGTGTTCCCAGCTATATCCTGCTGGGAAACTACAATTGGACTTACTGGCAACTTCTTATTGGTTGTCAATGGGTTATTCTCAAGCTGGGCCCCATTGGTGACTCCTGATTTGTCAGTTAGATGGATCCTTTCATTATTTTTGCCCTGGGGAATCTGGTAGGGGAATTTTGGGTCATTTGGCAACCCAAGTCCCCAATTCTGGGTTTCAGAGGGTGTGGGCCAATTAAAATCTTTTTTGAATGGCTTTAGGACGGTTTCCAATTGCCCCCAGGCTTGGCCTTGACCAGGGTTTGATTCCCCACTTGAAACTAAAGTTTTCTTTGGGTAAATCTGCATAATCAACAACACAATTGATCAGTTGCGCAATTGCTTAATTGCGGGCGTTGAACCTATGTAACATAGGGTTTTGTCTGGCCCATTCTGGACCCTGACATTATCCCCACCATAGTTGAGCTCTTACAGCTTAACTCTGGATGCCTGGTCTTGTACGTAGTCAGGAGAACACTAGCATTGGCAAAGGTTATCTTCAGGTTCCCAGGTATTCTCTTTGGGTGGGTAACCTTTCCATTTGATCAAGTAGTGTAGTGGTCAATATCTCATCTTGTGGTCTAGAATCTGTTCAACCTCATGTTCTAGAAAGCTTCCTACTTTGAGCGGGGAGGGGCAGTGCAAACAACTTGATGAGGGTGTGAGGTACCTTTCTTCTTGGACAATAGTGATCTGTGAAAGACGTCATGGATCTTCCAGTTAGACAGGAGCTCTAATCTGTAAGCTACTTCTCCTATGTGTTGCAAAAACTTTGTATGGTCCTGTTTTCCTAGGGCTGAGGCTTGCACATGGCGCTTTAGTCTTGATATTCCTGGAGCTGAGGTAAACCATGTCCCCAACTTCTATCAATGATCCAAGGCTTCTCCTCTTGTTGGCAAAGTCTTTGTAGGTCTGTAAAGCTTGCTTCAGGTTTTGGGCACACTCTTCTTGGGTGGTATGGATGGTAGCCACCCAATCTTGTCCCTCAGGGTTGCTGGACTCTTCTGTGGAAAGGTGGTCCCAAGTAGGGTCAAATCCGTTGTTGGCCTTGAATGGAGACATTCCTGTAGAACTGTGGTCTTGATTATTGTATGCAAATTGTGCCATGGGTAAGTGTTTGGTCCAGTTGTCTTGTTTTGCATTAACATAGCATTGGAGGTACTGTTCCAATACTTGATTAACTCTTTCAGTATGTCTATCACTTTGGGGGTGGTACACTGTGGATAGTGATCTCGTGATTCCCAGATCTTGTAAGATTTGGGCCCAGAACTTGGATGTAAACTGGGGGCCACGGTCAGAGATAACTTCCTTGGGTAAGCCATGATTCATGAAAATGTGGTCCCTAAAGATGGTGGCAGTCTCCTTGGCTGTCACGTGAGTGATGATAGGAATAAAGTAACCCATCTTTGTGAATCTGTCAACAATCACAAGTATGGAGTTGTAGCCTTTTGACTCTGGGAGATCTACTATATAGTCCATAGATACTGACTTCCAAGGGCCTACTGCAATTTGGAGGGGTTGGAGCAAGCCTTCAGATTTTCCTTGCTTGGGTTTAGAGCGGCCACATGTTTCACAACCATTAATGTATGTCTCTATCTCCAGCTTTATTATTGGCCACATGTACACTCTTTGGATACCCTTTGAGGTCTTGGTGCAGCCTGGGTGTCCAGCCATGGGTGAGTTGTGGTACTCCTTCAGAATCTCCTATCTCAGTGAACCTTCAGGTATGTAGGTTTGTCCATTTAGTTTTAGGAATCTTCTGTGTAGTGAATAACCTACTCTGTAATATTTTCTACCAATGTTCTCAGCTAAGTCTTTCATGACAGTAATACAGTGCTTGTCCAGGGTCTGAGCATGTTGGATTTCTTCTTTCCTACTAGCCAGGCCTAGGAATAAGAGCATGGGTTCCAGCATGTGTGGAGATAATAGTGATTGGGTGTTGAACTCCTCTATCTCTTTGGAACTGGGAAAGAAATCAGCTCTTTGACTCAAGGCGTCAGGTACAATGTTTATCTTCCCAGGTTTGGAATTGATCTTCAGGTTGTAGTTGGCTAGGAATAGTGCCCATCTGGCCTGAAGTTGGTTGAGTTGTTATGGTTTGAAGAAGTAAGTCAGATTCTTGTGGTCTGTCATGATTTTCACTGGGTGGGCAGCGTCACAAAGGTATCTTCTCCAATGTTTCAGGGATTGGATAATTGCCAGCATCTCTTTGTCATATATTGGGTAGTTCAGTTCTGGTGCAGTGAACTTCCTGGAGTAGTAAGCTACAGGGTGAAGCTTACTATCATGCCCCTCCTGAAGCAACACCCCCCCAAGGCAAATTCTGAGGCATCAGTTTCTACCACAAAGGGTTTAGTGTAGTTATCATAGCAAGGACTGGTGCAGAAACAAAAGCTTCCTTGAGTATATTGAAGGCTGTGCGTGCTGTATTGTCCCACACAAAGGCGTGCTTTTTGGAGGCCAGGCGGGTCAAAGGAAGGCAGATGGAAGAAAAGTTTTGGACAAATTCTCTGCAAAAGTTTGTCAGACCCAAGAAGCTCTGTACTTCCTTACGGGTAATGGGCTCTGGCCATGATGTAACAGCCTCAATTTTTTCTGGTGACATGGCAAAACCTTCTTTCAGGACATGGTAGCCAAGGAATTCTACTTTGTCTTGAAAGAATTCACACTTGAGTAGCTTTACAAATAATCCATGATTCTGGAGTCTCTGCATTACCATTTGTAGGTGTTTTGTGTGTTCCTTGGGAGTTTGGCTATAGATGAGGATGTTGTCTAGGTAGCTACACAGTACTGGTCCTTGAGGTCATCAAGCACTACATCTATCATAGTTTGGAAGGTGCTGGGAGCATTGCAGAGGCCAAATGGAATAACCAAGAATTCAAATAGCCCTTGTCTTGTTTTGAAAGCCGTTTTTCATCTGTCTCCAGGCTTGATGTGTATCTGATTGAAGGCGCCCCTTAAGTTAACTTTGGAAAAGATTTTTGCTCCAGAGAGCTGATCTGAAAGGTCTTCAGCGTTTGGAACAGGATAGCGGGTTTTTACAGTAATCTTGTTGAGGTTTTGGTAGTTTACACAAGGCCTCAATTCTCCGCCCTTTTTCTTGACAAACAGCAGGGAAGACAAACAAGGGGATTTGGATACATGGATGTAGCCTTTATTCAACATGGTGTCTAGGTATTCCCTGAGAGCCCCCTGCTCTTTCATGTTGCATCTATATACAGGGCCATGTTTGGGCTGGGTTCCAGGGATCAAGTTGATAGTGTGGTCAAACCTGGTGTGCTTGGGGAGAGCTGTGGCCATGGTCTCAGAGAACACTGATTTCCATCTCTCTAAGCAGTCAGGTATTTCTCCTTTGCAAGGTGCCACCACCATGCTGTTCAATAGGGGAGATGTTTGGGTGGTCACATAGAATAGCTTCCAGGTTGTACCTGCATGTAAAAATTGCACCTTTTGGATGACATAGTCAATATTAAACTCATGCTCTACCCACCAATCAAACCCCAACACCACAGGTTGGGGCAACAAGTCCATTATCAAGAATTTGACCTTGATCTGGGCAAGACCCAGCTTCATAATAACTTTTCCTTTACTCTCAAAGGAGGTGCCAGTAGACTTATTTCCTAGGGTGACCAGGGTGGGTTTATCTTCTAATTCTAGTCCCAATTTTTCAGCTAAGCCTTGTTCAATATAATTGTGGGTGGCTTCACTGTTCATGAGAGCTGGTATCTTCAACTCCTGGTCTGAATACAACAAGGTGGCTTGGATAATAGGGTAAGCCTGAGAAGAGCTGTTTATTGCAGAAATAGTGGGGTTCTGGGCAGTGGAGCTTCTTGTAGGGCAGTCTTTGGACAGGTGGCCATTCTGATGGCAGTAGAAACATAAGCCTGCTCGTACATGGCGCTGGTATTCTTCCAGGGCCATGTTCAGGCAAGGGCGTGCAGCAGTTTGGTTTCCTTGTGACTGGTAGTTTCTAGGGGGCCCCAAAATGTTGGGGCTGGCTGAAATCCATCCTGTGGACAATGGCTAGGAGTTTGTCCTTGGGGAGGTTGCAGCGGTGATGGCGCATCAGGTTGGCATGATGATTATTCAGGCCATTTCTGAAGTGCAGGCCAGAGATGTTGTCAGGTACTTCAGCAGCTGCAGCAAGTCTCAAGAATCTCTGGATGTAAGCTTCCAGGTCATCTCTACCTTGGCTCAGGCAAAGAAGGCCCATATATGCTTGTACTTTTGCTCCTGCGGGGGTGGTGGCGCTATTCATATGTTCCAGGAAGGCCTCATAAGGCAAAATCAAGTCAGGGTTCTCCTCCAGCAAGATGAGGAAAACCTCTCTGGCGTCATCTTTCAACTGTGCTACCACCACCATCACCTTTTGGGCGTTGTCACAATAGTTCTCAAGTGGGCCCTGAACAGGGCGTTAATCATGACCATGCCTTTCTTGAAGCTGGCTAGGTTCATCTTGGGTAGGTCAGGGAAACTGGTGGGTGCGTAGGCGTTCTGGTTTGAGGTAGATATGTTGACGTTCTGTACTTGTGCAGTACTTGGGTGGGATTCAGGTCTAGGTTTGTTGTGAGCAATTGTGCGGCAGGTGCAAAACTGGTAGGTGTAGTAAGCTGTGATCATAAAAACAAACATACAAAGTGCCCCTATTATCAATTGAATATAGGGGCTCAGGCTTACAAGTTTGGATCAGGTTGACATACTGTCATGGCCTGGGTGACTCCCAGGGGAACCTTTGGTTGAGGGGAAGGGTCAAGCCTGGAAGGACCAGTAGATGACAGGGGCCATCTGCATCACATAATTGGCAGCAGTAGCCCAAGGACGCCACACTCCCATGTGGGGTATCACTTGCTCAGTGAGCCCCAGCATGATCAAATAGGCAAATCCAAGCTTACTGTAGTCATATGATGAAGCAGAAGGAATGAGAGGAAGCTCTCCTGTGGCGGCGCTCATGGTCAGGCTTGGCTGGGCAAGTTGTTGGAGCAGAGGAACACCAGGAAAGGAGGGGCGCGGTGCAGGAGCAGTAATTAATTCTTGGTCCAGCACTTTAGGAGATGGGGTAAAGGCTGGCAGTGGTTGGTTGGACGCAGCTAGAAGTTGCTCTGTTTCCCAGAGCTGGCGTTGGTACTGGAGGTACTCTCTGTTTGAAAGCACCAGCATTATAAAATTTGTAATAATGTAATAAACCCCTGCAAATTATAAATACTCAGTGTGCATTAACCAACAAAGTTTATTAGATGAAGATGTCAACAAAGAAAGGGGATGCCAGTATTCCCAGCTATATCCTGCTGGGAAACTGCAAAGGGACTTACTGGAAACTTCTTATTGGTTTTCAATGGGTTATTCTCAAGCTGGGCCCCATTGGTGACTCCTTATTTGTCAGTTAGATGGATCCTTTCATTATTTTTGCCCTGGGGAAGCTGGTAGGGGAATTTTGGGCCATTTGGCAACAAGTCCCCAATTCTGGGTTTCAGAGGGTGTGGGCCAATTAAAATCTTTTTTGAATGGCTTTAGGACGGTTTCCAATTGCTCCCAGGCTTGGCCTTGACCAGGGTTTGATTCCCCACTTGAAACTAAAGTTTCCTTTGGGTAAATCTGCATAATCAACAACACAATCAATCAGTTGCGCAATTGCTTAATTGCGGGTGTTGAACCTATGTAACATAGGGTTTTGTCTGGCCCATTATGGGCCCTGACAATTCCAATTGAACTGTAATAAGAGGTGTTGTAGCATAACTGAGCTAAATGATGGAAGGATATCTTTGTCACTATGTTAACTCCCAAAAAGACAACTGGAGTTCCTTCTAAGACCTGATTGACTTGTTCAGTTTGCTTGTCTGTATTCAGATGAAAGGAAGTAGACAGATTGACCTTGACTTCCATTTGTTCCATTAGTGCCTTCCAAAACTAGGATGTGAATTGAACACCTCTATCTGATGTGATGTCTTTAGGAAGGCCATGGTTGCTTACCACTCTTGAGAAGAACATATTTTCCACTTCTTTAGAGGTGCAAAAATTAAATGGAATAAATATTGTGTATTTAGTGAAGCAGTCAACTACTACCATGACACCTGAGTTCCTGTTGCTTAATGACAGATTTACTATGAAATCCATAGAAACAGAAAGCCACATATTTATTGGGATTAGGAGAGGTCAAAGAAGACCCTGGGGTTTAGTGTTTGCAGGTTTATTCCTTCCACATGTAACGCAAGAAGGAGGAACTTATGAACATCCTTCTTCATGCTGGGCCACAAGTACTGTCTGCATAATCTCTTCAGAGCTTTCATAAGGCCTCCCTGATCAGCCAGTTATCTTTCATGCATTTGAATCACTGCTTGGGTTTTAGATTGCCTTCAGTAATAACTAAGAAGCTATTGACATAGGATATTCCTTGATGGTTAACTATTAATATCTTGGGAGTCTTCTTCAACATATTGTAAAGCTCTTCCTGAAAGGAAAAAGACATCTCAGCCTCCATAATCTCTTGATCCAAGGTGGTGAAGGCAGATACCTCAATGATACTGGATAGAAACTGAGACAAAAGTAACACTGCTCAGTTATTGTGGTCAAGGTCTGGGGCTGGGTCATCCTTGCAGTATTCTTGTCTACTTATTACATCTGTTACTATGTTCAATTTTCCAGGCGTATATTTGATTACAAATTCATAAGCCAGGAGGTGAATGGCCCATCTGTCCAGGCGCGTAACAACATTTTGCTTCTCTGTGAAGTACAAAAGATTCTTTTAGTCAGTACAAATGATTGTAGGGTACTTACTTCCTTCAATATATCTTCTCCAATGTTTTAAGGAGTTCATAATGCCATATAACTCCTTTTTGTACACATGGTAGTTCTGTTCCTGATCTATAAGCTTGTACAAGTAGAAAGCCATAGTGTGGATTTTACCATCCTCCCCCTGCTGGAGAAGCACCGCCCCTAACGCATAGTTGGATGTGTCAGTCTCCAAAAAATTTGGCCTGTATCAGGACGCAAGAGAACAGGAGCCAAAGTGAAGGCAATCTTCATAGTATCAAAAGCCTCCTGGGCCAAAGCAGACCAAACAAAGGGGACCTTACTTGAGGTAAGGGCAGTCAGAGGAAGAGCAATGTCTGAAAAGTCCTTGATGAACTTCCTGCAGAAGTTAGCAAGACCTAAGAATCCTCAAAGCTTGATGCAAAAGGTTGGTATCAGCCAGTTTAAGACTGCTTCCACTTTAGAGGGGACAATTGCAAAAACCCCAGGCTTGATGGAATATCCCAAAAACTTGATTTCAGTAGCAAAGAACTTGCACTTAGATAGTTTAAAAAACATATTGGCCTTGGTGATGGCTTCCATAACCTCTTTTAGGTGGTTGAGATGGCTTTCCTTATCTGGGAGATAGATCAAATGTCATCCAGATAAACCACCATGCTGGTGTCAAGGAAGGAAAAGAGTACTTCATTCATAAGACCATGAAAGGCAGCAGGAGACTTACTAAGATCAAAAGGCATAACTAGATATTCATACAGGCCAAAGGGTGTTTAAATAGAAGTCTTTCTTTTTTTGCCTTCAGCAATGCAGATCTGATTTTATGCATTACAGAGGTTGAGCTTGGAGAAGATACAAGCCCCTGTAAGTTTATCTGTTAGTGTTTCAGCAGCTGGAAGTGGGTTGCAATTCTTGATAGTGATGGAATTGAGCTTGGTGTAGTCCACCACCAGACAAAGGGTACCATCCAATTTCTTGACAAAGAAGATAGGCAAGGAACAGGAGGAGTTTGAACAATATATGAATCCCTTGTTCAGTTTCTCGTTGAGATATTCATGCAAGGTAATGCTATGGGCTCTGTTAGTTGGGTACAATTTGCCCCAAGATGGAACACTGCCAGGGATCAACTCAATTATAAGATCAGAGGACTTGTGGACCAGTAATTCATTGCAGCTGGCCTCAATAAACAACCCTTCATACTGTCATAATTTATCTCAAAGTGAAGCCTTATAATGACTGGTGGTTTGATCCAGGCTGGAAAGAAGCCTTAGTTTGTTAGAACCCTGTGTGTTTGTCAGGAATATTCCTGACACTTACAGTTGTGTAATCAATAAACTGCCACCTGCTACCAACGTGAAGGCTCCTGCTTCCACCAAGCAGATGTCTGCCGTCAATGTGCAGACATCTGCTGTCACCAAGCAGACGTCCGCCACCAACGTGCAGACATCTGCTGCCATAAAGCAGATACACACTGCTACCATGCAGAAGCCCGCCACAACCAAGCGGTCACCTGCTGTCAGCATGCAGGCACCTGCCGCCACCAAGAAGATGTCTGCCCTCACCGCGCAGGCCCCTGCTGCCACCATGCAGAAGTCTGTCACAACCAAGCTGTTGCCCGCCATCAACGTGCAGGCACCTACTGCCACCAAGCAGATGTCCATTGCCACCGTGCGGCCCCTGCTGCCTCCACACAGAAGCCCACCACCACCAAGCTGTTGCCCGCTGCCAACATGCAGATGCTTGCCGCCATTAAGCAGATGCCCACTGCCACTGCACAGGCGCCCACCACTCTTGACAGCCCCACCTGCAAGCCATCCTCAAACCAGGCACCCATGGGCCAGCCTGCCACCTGCCAGCCTTTGCCCTCCCATGCCAGCAGGCCAGTCCACATCCACTCCTTTGGGAAATAGCCAGATTGGTAAATCAGGAAAGGCAATTTCCCCAAAGCCAAACTTGGGAGGAACTGCTGCCCAATTTGGGGGCTTACCAAATGGGGAATGGACTGACAGGTTATCCAATAATGGAAATCATGCACCAAATTTAGTAAATGAATTTGGATGCATGAAGAAGACCACACTTGCACTATGCCAATGCAAACTTAGATCCAGTCAAACCTTCTCAATTGCCAGCCACCCAAGCCAATCCAGAAAAGGGAATATCAGATGCAACTCAGACTCTTGGCTCCCCAATGCTATGCCTTCCAATAATCATGCCTTGCAGGTCCACTAGTATAAATAAAGACAAACCCCTCACTGATAGTTTGTGCTATCATTGAGTGAATATCCTCCTCAATATTACCACATTAATCAATCCTTTACCCAGGCTAAGAAAGTAACCTTACTAAACCCATTACTTCTCCCCAATCAGAAGATGAACTACATCATTTTCACAGATGTCTTGACAGCTTACCTTGTGATAGGGGGCCACCAGCCAACCAATGCTCAGTTTGGTCCTGAACCACAGGGACCAAAAGGGATATTGTATAATAAGTCAACTCATCTCAAATCAATGGTTTTGAACCTGTGGATACCTCTGGCGTCATCTCGCCCAACTCCCACCTTGGCTACTTATGTGATTCCCGCAGCTACGCTACAATACCTTGCTGTCAGCCTTAGACAATGCAACATCCTTGCCAAAGCCTTCTGTCAGGCAGTTAACTTATATCTAATTGTCTATGTCTTGAACGGCTTTGAGCCGCCTAACCTGCCATCTTATGTTACTAAAGTTTACCCTCAATACTTGGGTATTACAGTGTTGTACTGATCAATAAGAACTTAGAATATGATCCACAAATTGGTCAACTCATATTGGTGTGTATCCCAGCTAATGTTCATCTGAGCTTGTTCACACCATTGAAAGCCAAGGATAACTTGGAAAGCAAGACCACAGATTTTAGAGTACTCCAAACTAAATGAGGTGTCAGCTATAGAGGTTTCAATAGAACAAGATATGTGTTTGACATGTATTAGAACTTTTTGCTAACAGGACAGAGGAGGGAGTGTAATCTTCAATGTTTAGTGGTTTCAGGATGAAATGATCCAAGAATTCCCCCATGGCCCCTGTGTCAAGAAGAGCAAATGTGTCACAACTTCCTTGAGGGGTCTTGATCATTACTGTAAATGAGGCGTAAGACTTAATAGAAGATTTATTTGGATTGGCAGCAGCCAATAATGCTGAGGTATTCTGTTAAACACCGTTCAGGGCAAAGCAGTCCTTTTCTTGGTGGCCCTTCTTCCTGCAGTAGAGGCAGCAACCTTCATCCATGTGGTGTTTATGTTCCACATCTGAGAGCTGGTAGCCCCCGCCTTCTTTAGGGACAAGTCCTGTGGGGAGTGTATTGGATTCATTCTTCTTTGTTGACGGCATCTGGCGTGGGGCAACTTCCCAAGGAGGGATTTGCTTGACTCAGGGAGATCAGTGTAGGATTTCTTGTAATAGTATGTTGTAATCAGTTGGGAGGATGTGATGGGCCAAGAATCTCTTGATTTTGGTTGAGAGTCTTTTCTTTAGAAGATAGCAAGCCTCTTTGTTTCACATTCCAATTTCATTTTTAAGCCAATTAAAGTCCTCTAAAAATTCTGAGGTGGCCATCTTACCCTGATAAAAGCTAATATCTGATCCTGAAGTTTTTTGGCAGAAATCTTGGGCAAAATGATGGCCAGAAGGTTCTCACAGAAATTGGGATAGTCATGTAGGAGTTCATCTTCTTTGAGGATACTTTTGGCATACCACTGGCAAGCCTTGCCTTTCAGCGGTTCCACTACATGATGGAACTTTTGAGTGTTAGTACAAAATTTGTCTAGACAAGTCTCAAAAAGATATTACAAAAAAGGAAAGAAGCATTAGGATCTTGTTTGAGGCTTCATTTTCTGGCTGGGCCACTGAGATTCTATTTAGAAACACTCTTTGGACCTTGCTATTCTCACAGGACTTAGGAGGGGCAGTTTGCTTGTATAAGCCAGCCACTAGATAGATGGTAAGGCACAAGATGGTATAGATAAATCCCAATGCCAAGGTCTTGACAAGTACTAACTGTTACTCAAGCTCTAGGATCTTGACTTGACTTGAAGTCCCAAAAAGGGCTTCAAAAATGGTTTCAATCAATCTTTCAGGCACCCACCCAATTGGAAGTAATCTTATAAGATGGTGAATGATTTTAGAGAGATTTTGACCATTCACTAGAGATCCCACAGGCAGAGACACCATTCCAAGGTGAAATAGCTCTCCAAACAGGTGGTAGCAACCCAACAGTGGTTTGAAGCCACCTAAGATGAAGTACGCCCCAAATAGCTAAGGAGGAAGGCAGAAGCCAGCAGACAGAAGACCTGGGGATTGGAGGCTTCTTGAGGGACTGATAATTCTGAGGCTCTTCCTTTTGGGGTGGATTGTGTGACAATGGGGTTGCAGTTTATCAGACTCCTGGAATTACATAACACCAGGATTTCTCTAAATAATGGGAATCAGGAGAGGTACCAGAATTGGCTTGGGTACCCAGCAAAATGCTGGCCTTAAGGGCCTGCAACAAGATCATCCAGAAAATCCATTTATACCTAAAGTAATTACAAATATAAGCCTTGGGAAGTCTCACAGTTTTGGATGAAAGGGTTTAAGTTAAATTAAAAAGAGTAGTTCACTTAGATGAATGAAGACTTTATTGATTTAACAATTATTAAGTATAACTTATCATCTTTATATAGCATGGTAGCAATAAAATAGTTTAGATGGAAAGTAAAGGATCAGGAAATTTGGGGATGAATCTGGGGAATTTGTAGCAACTAGAGCTCAAAAAAAAGCTTTTTGTAATTAAAATCAGCATAAAAATGACCTCAACAACAAAATAGGAATATTAGCTGTAGGGTATCTACCTACCAAGAAGGCCAAGCACTGGGGAAGTTTTGGATTTCTTCACATTATAGCTGTAGAACTGTAGAAGAACAGACAACAGAGCCAGAGTTTTTGAAACCAGATATCAAGGAAACAGTGACAATCACGTTAAGAACGTCACCATGAGTGTTTAAATAAACATTTAAAGTGATGTTATGATTTTTTATTGTTTACAGCCTAATTCAAACGGTGCTGATTAGCCAGGATGATAACTTTCACTAAAATCAATCCCTAGACAACCAAATAAGTCCAAAGAGAACGCAGGTTCAATCCCTGTCTCTATCTTAGTTGAATAATTAAATTCAACTGTACCATGAATATAGGAAATATAGAACAATTTTGTACACTAATTCTTCATCTATGATAGTTTTCACTGGACCTGGGTTGACATAATACTCTTTAAATGGTATCTCCAATACATTGTTGACAGGAATATTATCAGAAGTATTCCTGATACACCTGGTGCAACAAGTGGCACTAAGATCACGTCAAGAAGGACAGTGTGGCGGTTCACATGTTTGGTGGTTTGCAGGTGGGGCTAATGTTGGCCAAGCAAAATTTTGGTTGTTAGTTGAAGGTAGAGGCCTAGTAGGTAACATAGGACTACTAGGGTAAGTAAGGCCTGGATGGTAGGTAACAAAGGACTACCAGAGGTATATGTTGCCTCCACCCAGCAGAAGATATTGGCTGCTTTGGGCTATAGTTCTTCACCTAGCAGGGAACTGTGGCTGCAGAAGAGTGAAGGGTGAAGACTGAAATAGTGAGCAGGGAACTTTGTCTGTCTGGGGGGGAGTAGGTTTTGGACCTCTAACGGTAATACGAGCTTCCAGGAAGGGAAAGAGCTCTGAGGGCTCTATGTACCCTAATACGCTTACAGGAGGTCTGTGAGCAAGCATCCTACCTTTTGGACTGGTAGGGTGTCCCTGTTTATGCCCCATGGGAGCTTTGGGGGAAACCCAAAGTGAGCATTGGAGGGCATAGATTTGCTCAGAGGTGTCACCAAGGCGGTTTGCTTGGGGAAGCAAGCTGCAGAACTTGGTGTTATCAGGCCTCTGGGAAGTAAAGCTGATTACTCTGTGACTGAAAGCTCAGACTTAATCACCTGGGTGAGTGAAGACAATACATAGACATTGATCTATGGTTAAATGGTCTAAATGGAGTGCCACTTGCAAGGGCCCAGTCAAATGCCAGTTCAATGTAGACTCATTTCTGGGTCTACAAGTTCTGGTAATGGGGACTGAGATAAAGAACCAAGGTGGTTCACCAAATTAATAGAGAAGACTAGCAAGAGAGACCGTTTGACCACAATGAAGGCTAGTTGACGGACTGTTGATTTATATTGAATTGTGGGAACCAATATGGTTCAGTATGCAGAGGGAACTAAGGAGGTTCCTGGTGAGAATTTGTTGAGGAACTGGTTGAGAATAAGCTGAAGGACCAGAGGATTATGATGCAGGACTAGCTGATCATGATGCAAGTTGGCCAAAGGACCAGAAGATTGTGTTGCAGGAGTATCCAGAGGACTGATGAAGTTAATGGAATTATTGCTGGTTAAGCTGAAGAGCTGGAATATGAGCTGGCTGAAAGATCCAAAGATGATGGTGAAGAACTGGTGGTCCAGAGAAATGAGCCAAGATTTTGCCAAATTGATTTGCCAAAGTAGGAAGATGTGGAATATTTTGCCTTGGTTTATATTAAAATCAAGAATTAATGTGGATAGAAGTATGGGTAAGATATTTATTTATTAAGTTCCTAGGATAGATGAAGGCATGGTGCTATGAGAGCAGGATACAAATTTGTTTTGGTAGGACGTTTTCCTTGGATTTTACTATATTTGTAAATATATGGGAAAACGTTGAAGAGGTCCAGAAAGAACTATTTAAATAGTATTCTACCATTTAAATTGGTTCAGGTTGAATGCAGGGAAGACTGGTGCCGGAATAATGGACCAGTTAACGCTTTGGTGTGTGAAGAGTTGTTGATTTGAGCGGTTTGAGTTGTGGAAATTATTTTCATAGTTGGATCCTGGTGGAACTTCAGGAATGGTTTATTTATGCGCTCTGCATTTATTGATTGAGTTCTGGCAGGTTTCCTGATGAAAACGATTGGTTGGAAGCCAAAAGCTTAAAGTATAAGCAAGGAAATAGTGAAATAATACTTTAAGCTTTTGAGAAGGTAAGTATGTAAGCTTAAGTTATTATAGGAAAAAGTGAGCAACAATGGTTTAAGCTTATGAAGAAAGCTATTTTGAAGGCAGAGCCGTTGGGAAAAGGACACTATAAGAAGGGGGCTGGCTGGAAAGTTATCAGGTCTTTTCAAGGTCTTTTGGAAGGCTTTTGGAGGTCTTTCCCAGGTCTTCTGAGTTTCTGCCAAGAGGTTTTGGAAGCCTTTTGATCACCAGCAGGAGCTTGGTTGAACTGATACAACCCAAGATAATGGAGCAAGAGCCCAAAAATAAGAAGCTGGATCCTAAGCGCGGCGCCAGAGTCCAAGTTTAAGGTGCCAGAGTCCAAGTTTAAGGAGCAGGAGTCCAAGGAGCAGACGTCCAAGACTAAGGTGCGGAAGTCCAAGACCAATTAAAAGGAGAAGAAGATATTGTTGGAGGACTCCAAGTATTGGCAAATCCATATTGTTTCCTTGACCCCCTGGGCCATATACCAGAAGGTTTCTAAGGGGATCTTCCTTCTGAGAGTGAATAAAAGCCCATTTCAACCCCTATACATATTTCTGAGATACATTTCCCCTTACTAGAGAATGACAACCCCTTCCAGCTGGTCCCTGGCTACAATTCAGGACACACTTGGGGACTGGTGGACAGGAACCCCACAGACAGGGACACCTTCAAACAAGACTTCTTGGAAAAATTATGCTGAAAGACACTGCACTTATGATCATACACCAAGTGAAGAATCTGACCCAAACAGGCGAGTAAAGAAGCTCACTTGGTCATACAAGGAGCACCACCTACATGCCCCCTCAGACATTCCCTTTGACACCCCAGCTACTCATCTTGTTTACTACAACACACTCAAGCTGTACGTGATGAGAAATGTCAACCTGGATCAGGTGACCAACTTGCAGAGCCTTTATTGTGAGGCAGAGAAAGCAGAACAAACGTCCAATGCTTTCCATAAAGTGCAGACTGGGAAGAGAGAGTGACCCAAAGACTCTCATCCAGCTAGACGCTCCAACTGTCCTCTGCCTGGCAATAATAATAGCAACAATAACTCAAACCATAAACTCTCAGTCTCAAATGGCCAAAGAAACAGGAACAATGGATAGTCAAATTGCATCCACTTCCTAGTCACCACCACCTAAGACAATCAGGGTAAGGAAAAAGTCTGGGGAGAGCATTAAGCAATCCAAGCTCTCCCTGCACAGCTTCTGACTTTCCCAACAATAAGTACCAAACAAAGGACATGAATTAGTAACTAATGATCTAGGTGCCCCCAGAAAATCCAGTACTTTACATCATTGCCAGACTTCCCAATAAACTGATGTCCTTCTCTTTCTGATTTTGTAATTATACTGTCTCAGCTCTCCTAGACTCAGGGGCATACTGCACACTTGTCAACAGCAATTTGGTGGACAAGTTTAAGCTAACCACTAATCCTTTGTGGATTAAGAACATAGTTTTAGCCAATGAGCACCACATTGCTGTGATGCAAGATACTAAGCCCTTTCTCCATTGGGCTAGAGAGCCTGCACTCCACCATCCAGGGACCTGCATTGACTTCCCCAAATTTGACATTGTACTTGAACTAGACTGGCTACAAAAGAACAATCCTCACATAGACTGGACAACCTCAGTACTGACCATCAAACAAAAAGGCGTCAACCACCAGATCTACCCTGACTCAGTGGACCAACCCCTACACAACCACGTCTTTGTGCGCATTACAGAGACCCTGAACAAAAGAGAGAACCTCAAGGCAATTGACTGGGACTCCTGCCAGTACAAGATCATACATTTTACTGACCACCAGGATACCACTACACCTCAGGATTGCAAAATTGTAGCCTGCCATCCAGAAATCTTCAAGGAGGCTTTACCCAGGTTGCCTCCAGAAAAGCATATCTAACACTCCATCCAACTCAAGGGAGCTGTACCCAAGGCGCGGCCCATCTATTGCCTGACCCCAAACAAAGATGACACCCTACATGCCTACCTCAAAGCGGCCTTGGAGAAAGGACTTATCTGTCCCTCACAATCTCCCTTTGGGGCCACTGTATTATTTGTGGCCAAGAAGGATGTCACCCTGTGTCTAGTCACAGACTATCAAGCCCTAAACAAAGTTACTATCAATAATTGTTACCTACTACCACTCATTGATGGTCTCTTCAATGCTTTGGGCGGTGCCACAGTCTTCTCCAAGATTGACCTAACCGCTAGATGCAACCATATCTGTATCAAGGAGGAAGATATCCCCAAAACATCCTTCTGCACTAAATGCAGTTTATAAAAGTGTGTGGTACTCAATTTTGGTATGAAAAACGCCCTGTCAATCTTTGTGACCTTCATGAATGAGGTTTTTACCCCCCCCCCCCCACATTGGCAAGCACGCCTTGGTATACCTGGATGGTATTATTGTCTACAGCCCCTTGGTAGAACAAAACCACAAGGACTTGGAGGCAGTCTTTGCTACACTGGCGCAACACAAGCTGCTAGCCAAGCCCTCTAAATTTCAGTTCTTCTACAAGCAGTTGCCCTTTTTGGGACACATAGTTTTGAAAGATGGCATTAAACCTGACAGCCAGAAAATCCAGGCCATCTGCAAAATGCCACCCCCAAAGGACAAGTCAGAACTCTGCACATTCTTGGAAATGGTTACCTATGTATCACAATTTGTACCCAACTACGGCATTCTGACTGCACCTCTGTCTGCCATAACTGGCTCAAAATCTAAGTTTTTATGGACCCCCCAACATGACCTTTGCTTTAGATTTCTTAAGGAGAAGCTCACAACAGCACCCATCCTACAATACCCCAAACATGATAGGAATTATTAAATGGAGACAGACGCCTTGGACACATCCATTGGGGGAGTACTAAAAATCAAAAACAATGATGGTGACTTCCTGCCTGTAGCCTATGAATCACAAAAATTGGAAGACAGCAAGTGCCAATACCCTATACATGACAAAGAGTTGTTGTAAATTGTGCACTGCTTGGTCAAATGGTGCTGTTACCTAGAACAACAGGAGGAGTTCACAGCACTGACCAACCACAAGCCGTATATATACTTCAAAACCCAAGCAAACCTATCCTGCTGTCAAGCATGTTGGATAGATCTCCTGGAGAGGCTCAATATGCTCATACAATATAAGCCTGGTCCAGAACTTGCCATGGCAGACACACTTTTGTTCATGTACATCAGAGCCATGCGGTGCAAGAATGGGCACAACACAGACTGGCCCCTCCTGATGCTCCAGGAAAGGGACAAAGGCTTCCCCCCTGGCACCACAGATATATCAAAAATAAAAGTTATTAATAATGTGCACTTATTTGCAGATGAATATGGGACCTTACATAAAAAAATGGCTAACAGAACCACCATCCCTTATATCCCAGCACATCAGCAAGTTGACACAATCCTACATTACCGCAGAAACCTTGGAGACACAAAAATCTGCAACCTCTATGAATTTCTTAAACACAAAGCATGGTGGCCAACCCCATACCAGGACGTTCAGGCAGTCTTGGATCAATGCAAATTATATGAGAAATTTGCAAAAATCAATCCTTCACCTAAATCAGTACTACCTATTTTGTTAAGAAAGTATAGTTTCAAAGCCCCAGGCAGGAATTGAACCTGCTCCTAGCCACCAGGCGGGACTAGCAGGCAGGGGAGATTCACCTGCACCTGGATTTTTGCTTTTTGAAGCAAATCCAGGTGCAGGAATTATTCCCACCCTGGTGGCAGCTGAGGGGCCCGTTTTGGGCCCCAAAAGCTACGCCCAAGCCTTGGTGGGTTTGGCTGGGCCTAGGCAAGCTATTTTTAGCTGCCCAATAAACCCAGATCAATCCCACCCTCCATTAAGTAATTTGGGGTCCCCAATTGGGAACCCCTTTTTTAATCAAGTACTTTGGGCTCAGTAGAGCCTGTCAAGCCAGTCCAAAAATGGTGATCAAATTGGGAAAACCCTCATAACTCCAGAAGCCAAACCTGCCAGAATCAATGGCCAGCCAAGCCAAGATGGACCACCCAAAAGCCAAACAACTGTTCCTGAAACCCCCAAAAATGACCATGAAGCAGCCAATCAAACAGCAGAACCTGAGATGCCAAGCCTTGCCACACATATAGCACCAGAAGAATGCCCAGAGGCACCTGCATGTGAGTAAGTATATAAATCAGAAGCACTTGAAAAAGTTCTGTATTGTCATCCTTACCAAATAAAGTTGTTATGAACCTTTGGTTCACCAATCTGTTTCCATACCTATTTTTGATACTCTTCCATCTGCATACACCCAAGCGTCAGTACCCATTCACTGGGATAGATAGTCAGACTCCAGTTGACAAAACCAAAGCCTTTGACTACTATTATCCATCCAACACTCTATTTGGCCCTGTGCATTTCACTGAGTATCCTGCCAATCCTGACCACAAACTTTGGACATTAGAAGACTTGCAGTGGTACACCTGCCCAAACGCACCCAAGGAACCCTACCAAATTGTCTGTAACAGCAAAGAAATCATCATCTACCCTTTGATCTTCAACAGGAAGTACAACAATCCTGCTGCCTACTTGGTCCCAATGGAACCATCCCCAACACCCAAACCAACCATCTCAACCTCACCCACTTCTGATGCCACTGGCCAGAGTAGTCAATTCCTGGGAGTGCTTTACCTGGCGCTCACAGGATTGATTGACTCTGCCTTGCCAGCGGCTGGACCTTGGGATGTGGTTAGGAAGGCCCTTTCCTATCTGGTAAAGTTAGGTCCCATAATCTGGTGGACCATTCCAGTACCTGCTTTGACTCCTTCCTCACCTGCTGGAGCTCCACAGTACTCTTGGTATCCTGACATTATGACAATCTACCCCAAACTTGGTAACCTGGGCTCCAAAATATTAGCACTTGGGGCTAACTGTATGTTTGTTTTTATGATTATCACTTATTACTGTTATTTGTGGCTATCATAACAAATCTCCTCCATGTGGAAGAGAACAACCTGACCCTGGATGATTCTAAGGATGCTTCAGAGAGCAAAGACCCAACTGCAGCAACCTCCTCCCAAGTACAGAATGACATTGTGAACCAAACCACCTCCAATGTGACCATGCCCCAGATGGGCAAGCTTAGCCTAGAGGAAGCTAGAAGAGCCATGGCAGTACTACAACTGCACTTCCTAGCCAATGCTGCTGCATATCCCAACAACACAATCAAAGTCTTGGGAATAGCATCCATGCTAACAGGAGATGCCCTAGACTGGTTTGGCAAAGCCACTGCCAATGATGTAGAGTTTTTATTAGACTATGCTCAATTTGAGGCTGACCTATTGGCCACAGGAGAGGACCAGAATACCCATTACTTTGCCTTCATGACCCTGTTGGAATTCAAGCAAAATGACTGCCCACTTCAGACCTATGTAGAAGAGTTCACCAAACTACAGACCTGTGCTATGCTGGACAACAAACTGGCCACCATTCTATTCAGAAAAGGCGTGAACCCAGGATTAAAGGACTTTCTCAAGCACCACTGCCATTGGATTAGAAGAACTGATTGTGCTCTGCCAAGGACTAGGCTTAAACCAAGAAACCCATGGCGCCGCCCCCCATGGACCCCAGATGGCCAGAAGCCCCACTGCGGCCAGAGCAGCCATGACACCTGAGGAGTTGCAACAACACTACAGTGACAGGTTGTGTTTCCACTGCAATGAAGCAGGGCACCAGACCAGGGCCTGTCCCAGAAGAAACCAAACTTCAGGCTCCCTTGCCCAATTAAACACTACCTCTCAGTCTTATAAGTATATCATAGTAACCCTAGAAGTGGGAGATAAAGAATTTCACAAAAAGGCTTTCTTAGACACGGGGGCTGATGAAAGTTTCATCAACCCCGCATTAGCGTCCAGGCTGGGACTCACCCCCTCAGATACTTAATTCCAAATCACTATGGGAAACAGTTCAACTGATATTGGCCAAGAATATAACTAACACCTCAAGTTAAAGATTGGGCAAAACACCTACCCCTTGTCTGTTATCTTGTTGAAAGGATTACCACACCCATCAATACTTGGAGACTCCTGGGCTGACAAGCATGGTGCAATCCTGAGCTATTGTGACCAAACTGTAACCCTGGGAAAGGGACCTAACCCTGACACTGTACCCATTCAGCCGAGCCCACACATAGTATCCCCCACTAAACTCATGACCTTTCAATTGGACCCTTGATCAGGGAAGCTGCCCTCAGCCCTCAAGAAATGGGCCAGTGTCTTCAGCAAAGAGGCGGCAAATCAACTACCTGAACACTCTATCTACGGCCATGTCATTGACTTACTCCCTGATATGCAACCCAGCCACAGCCTCATCTATAGTTGTAACCACAAAGAACAGGTGGCTTTGAAAGCGTACATTGAAGACATGACCAAGAAAGGATTTATCCAAGTCTCAAAGGCCCCATGCTCTTCCCCCTTACTATTTGTTGGGAATAAAGATGGGGGAATGAGACCTTGTGTAATTACCAGAAGCTGAACAAAATTACAGTAAAAAACCAACACACTATACCTAATTCCAATAACCTATGTGATGTCTTGACTGGAGCACAAGTATACTCTAAGATTGACCTCTGAGACACTTTAACCAAATCCAAATCAAAGAAGGTAATGAATATAAAACAGCTTTCAAACTTGATATGGTCTCTATGAATACCTGGTCATGCCTTTTAGGCTATGCAACGCCCCTAGCACTTTCCAGAGGATGATTAACTTGGTCCTTGGAGAATACCTTGACCAATTCTGTGTGGCATATCTTGACAATATTCTGATATATAGCAAAACACATGAAGACCACCTCCGCCACCTGGACCTCATATTGGAGAAACTAGCAACAGCCAACCTTCACATCAAACTCAAGAAGTGTGAGTTCTTCTAACCTGAGGTAGAATTCTTGGGCTATGTAGTATGAACTGGTGGATTTGCCATGGCCCAAGATAAAGTGGACGCGGTCACAGCTTGGCCCACCCCCACCTGTTGGAAAGATGTTAGGAGTTTCCTGGGGCTAGAAAACTACTGTAAAGATTTTATCAAAAAAATTTCTCAGATTAGTCTGCCCCTGACCTGCCTTTTCTCAGACAAAGTCCAGTTTGAGTGGACCCCCAACTGTATTGTTGCCTTTGAAGCCCTGAAGTTAGCCTTCACATCAGCGCCTGTGTTGGCCATGCCTGACCACACAAAGCTGTTCATCCTGGAAACCAACACTTCCAACTTTGCCCTGAGAGGGGTGCTTCTTCAGGAAAAAGGGGATGTTATGCTACATCCTGTAGCATATTACTCAAAAAAGATGATCCCTGCTGAAGGAAATTATTCTATATACAATAAAGAAATGCTAGCTATAATGAAGACCCTGAAGCACTGGCGCAGATATCTATGCAGCGCTGAGCACCCAGTAAAGGTCCTAACAGATCATAAAAACTTGGTTTACTTCTTCAAACCATGTCAGCCTAACCAACAACAAGCAAGATGGGCCCTAGAACTGGCAGACTACGTACTAGAAATTGACTATAAGCCCGGCAAAGTAAACATTGTCCCAGATGCCCTAAGTAGAAGAACCAACATGATCCTGTCCTCCACCAAATTGAGAGATCACAACACCCATACCTTGTTGGATACAACCAGTGAAAGAATACAGCTAAACTACCTGAAAATTGCCGCTAAGAAATCAGATGTATTAGAAGCCCAGGCAAAGGACCCTGCTGCCAAGACTATGGTCTCAGAACTCCTAACACAACTAGACAACCACCTGTACAAAAGAGATTACTCACTAAAAAGAACCACCCTACTGTTCCAAGGAAGAATCTATGTACCAGAAGGATCAGCTCAGATTTCTGTACAAAAGGACTATCACAACTTGGAACTAGCCAGCCACCTGGGCTGCCACAAAGCCCTTCAAAGCATCAAAAGGAATTACTTGTGACCCAAGATAGACACAGATGTTATCAACTACATTGAGGGCTGTGAGACATGCAGGCGCACTAAAACAAGACGCTCTAAGTCAGAAGGCCTCCTCTGTCTCCTAGACATCCCTTCAGGCCCCGTAAATTGGTATCCATGGATTACATAGTTGAACTCCCACCCTCCAAAGACTACAACACAATTCTAGTGATGGCTGACTGTTTAACCAAAATGGCCTACTTTGTCCCCATCACTACCCATTGCACTACTGCTGAAACTGTCTGACACTTTCATGACCAAATACTCACCCAACACTGAACCTCAGAGGAAATAGTGACAGACCAAGGACCACAGTTCACATCTCATTATTAGGCGCAAGTGATGAAAGACCTAGGAATCAAAAGATGTATGTCCACTTTCTATCACCCCCAGACCAACGGCTAAACCAAACGGGTCAACCAGATTTTGGAACAGTACCTTCAATTCTACGCAAATGCCAATCAAGACAACTGGGCAGGCCTATTATCCACAGCTCAATACACTTACAATAGCAAAGATCACACGTCCACCAGGATGTCCCCCTTCAAAGCCAATTATATATTTGAACCCACTTGGGACCCCAAGATTGGAAACCAGGAGTCTAACAAAGCAGGTAGAACCTGGATGGAACACATCCACAAAACCCAGATGACCTGCTCCCAAAATCTAACCTGTGCAGTACAGACTTACAAAGCCTTTGCTGATAAAAAGCGCACCCCTGGAAAGCCACTAGAGATTGGGGATGAGGTCTATCTAGACTCAAGGAACATACCCCTAAATGTCCCATGCCAGAAACTAGCTCATCAAAGAAGCAGCCCCTATCAGATCACGGGCCAAGTAGGCAAAGTAGCTTACCATCTGAAGTTATCTGATACCTGGAAAATACATGATGTATTCCATTGATTCTTGCTGTTCAAAAAGACAGAACGTTCCTACCCCACCAGAAACTGAAGACTGCTCCTCTGCCCATCCTGTTAGGGAGATCCCTTGAATATGAAGTAGAGTATATACACGGCAACCGTACCCACTACCATAAGCCACAGTACTACGCCAAATGGCTAAGATCCCTGCCTGAGGAAAGCACCTGGGAACCAGCTGACAACCTTACCAACGCAGCTGATGCTGTCTGCCAATATTGGGAGAAGAAGAAAGCCAAGTCCAGTTTAGAAGGGGATAGTGTTACAAAAGTAACAGTTTCAAAGCCCCGGGTGGGAATTGAACCCGCTCCTAGCCACCAGGCGGGGCTAGCAGGCGGGGAGATTCACCTGCACCTGGATTTTTGCTTTTTGAAGAAAATCCAGGTGCAGGAATTATTCCCACCCTGGTGGCAGCTGAGGGGCCCGTTTTGGGCCCCAAAAGCTACGCCCAAGCCTTGGTGGGTTTGGCTGGGCCTAGGCAAGCTATTTTTAGCTGCCCAATAAACCCAGATCAAGCCCACCCTCCATTAAGTAATTTGGGGTCCCCAATTGGGAACCTCTTTTTTAATCAAGTACTTTGGGCTCAGTAGAGCCTGTCAATCCAGTCCAAAAATGGTGATCAAATTGGGAAAACCCTCATAACTCCAGAAGCCAAACCTGCCAGAATCAATGGCCAGCCAAGCCAAGATGGACCACCCAAAAGCCAAACAACTGTTCCTGAAACCCCCAAAAAAAACCATGAAGCAGCCAATCAAACAGCAGAACCTGAGATGCCAATCCTTGCCACACATATAGCACCAGAAGAATGCCCAGAGGCACCTGCATGTGAGTAAGTATATAAATCAGAAGCACTTGAAAAAGTTCTGTATTGTCATCCTTACCAAATAAAGTTGTTATGAACCTTTGGTTCACCAATCTGTTTCCATACCTATTTTTGATACTCTTCCATCTGCATACACCCAAGCGTCAGTACCCATTCACTGGGATAGATAGTCAGACTCCAGTTGACAAAACCAAAGCCTTTTACTACTATTATCCATCCAACACTCTATTTGGCCCTGTGCATTTCACTGAGTATCCTGCCAATCCTGACCACAAACTTTGGACATTAGAAGACTTGCAGTAATACACCTGCCCAAACGCACCCAAGGAACCCTACCAAATTGTCTGTGGCAGCAAAGCAATCACTATCTACCCTTTGATCTTCAACAGGAAGTACAAAAATCCTGCTGCCTACCTGGTCCCCATGGGACCACCCCTGACACCCAAACCAACCATCTCAACCCCACCCATCTCTGATGCCACTGGCCAGAGTAGTCAATTCCTGGGAGTTCTTTACCTGGCGCTCACAGGATTGATTGACTCTGCCTTGCCAGCAGCTGGACCTTGGGCTATGGCTGGGAAGGCCCTTTCCTACCTGGTAAAGTTAGGTCTCATCATCTGGTGGGCCATGCTAGTACCTGCTTTGACTCTTCCCTCACCTGCTGGAGCTCCACAGTACTCTTGGTATCCTGACATATTTGCACGCAACTGCCCTTCAAGGTGTGGGCCCTAGACATTGTTGGCCCCATGCCAGGGAAGCATAACAAAAAGAAATGCATCATTACCTCAATAGACTTTGCTATGCAATGGCCAGTGGCACAAGAAGTAAAGACATATACTGGTAATGAAGTACAGAAATTCCTAGGGAAAGAGATCATCAGCAAGTTTGTAAATCCAGAGCTCCTGATAACCAACAGAGGCAAAAAATTGACCTCTGAAGATATTAACATATACATCACCAATAATGGGGTCTAGCACACGGTGATAGCACCTTATCATCCTCAGGCTGATGGAAGCATGAAGCAGCTAAATGTCAGTCTTGTACAAGCATTGGCCAAGCTCACCACCAGGAGACCTGAGGACTGGTGCAAGCAGCTACCACTGCATTGCTTTTATGCCAGACACGTGTGAACAGATCCGCTGGGAAAAGTCCCTTCAAGTTAGTTTATGGTACACAGCCCAATATCATCCAAGCATTATCAGGACCTAAGCTGGAAATGCCATACAAGTTTCCCCTTGCTCAGATCTCCAAGTCATACAGGCCAATAGCAATCAATTAGAAAAAGAAGAAAAGCGCCTAAAAAAGACCTTTGTCCCCATCCAAGACAGACATGAGGCCAGCAACAAAGTCTGGGTCATGAACATCAACAAGAGCAAGTTATAACCAGAGAAGATAGGCCCTACCATTATCCTAAAGGTAAACAAAATAACACTTACCTTGTGCAAGGATTTGGAAAGCGCAAACAAGACAAAGTCCTCTATTATGATTACCTAAGACCCTGTAAAGCAATACAAAAACAATGCAAGACTGTCCTACCCACCACCAAACAACAGTTAGTACAGTATGGCGCCCAGGCTCCCAACAACCTCCCTGACAACATGCCCCCAGAGGAGGCTGACCTTCAGTTTGGGGTATCAAAACAGCAGGCCCAACCTTGCAATAAGGTTTCAACTAAGCGGGTTTGTGACCTGCAATCTGACTTCATGGTGACCTGTATCCAAGTCATGAAGTCAACTCAAATTTCCAGAAATAGCAACATAAGCAAATTATGATCCCTTACGGTGGATGGCTGATTTAGTGCTTGACTTATTACCAGGATCAAGCCACCCTCTCACCATCCAACCAAGTGATCAACACAATCATGCTCCTAATATCCATAATTCCCATTAGCTATGTAATAACTTCTCTCAATAAAGAACATTATCTAGTCTTAAAATATTTTTCCCCATGTAACTCTTCTAAAACAGCACAGTTACAACACAATGTAGGATCACTTTACGTATAAGATTGATAATCTAGTGATAATATGGCGTGTAGATTATAAGGATCTGTGTGTGATGATTAGCCTGATCATTTGTAGTCAATCAGCCTAATCTCACAGAATACCATTATTGCTATGAGTTATCTGTACTGTGGAATATACTATAGATGCTCTACAATATCTTCACAGATATAGATTACTGTATTGCTAATATAGTATTACACTACAGTAAGTGCTATAACCTATCTGTGTTTCTTGCCATAACACACCCTTCTACTTCTATCCTCTACCCTTCTATCAGGTATATGAGACAGATCCCCTGTCTGCCTCCTTCCATAAGTGTTATTAGTTAGCACCTCCCCTCTCACATCCTGCTAAGTCCTTCTGGTAAGGACTCCACTGAGTTGACCTCAGAGGCCCTGTGTCAGGGCCCAGAAAGCTCTAGACAACCAGTTGGCCTTCTTAGAGGCAAAACTACCCACAGCCTGAAAACCCTCACAAACTGTCTCTCAGAGCAAGAAAACCCTGCTTTCAATTAACAAATGGCCTGGGATTTGAAATGCACACAAGCCTCAGATTTCTGGATTTTATTCCAGTAGCAATTTCAGCCATCTTAACTATTGGGAAACAAAAAATTGGGAGTGTGATAGTTCAATTGTGCAATTGGGTGCTTGATTGCTTGCAGGATCTATAATTAGCAGTGGCATCTTGGCTTGCTGCAACCCAAGCAAGGTTCCTTTTATGCCAACTAATGATCACCTTCCTCCTGGTCCAAGCACATAAATTCTAACCGAAATTGTAAGTTTGACTGAAATTGATGCCATCAGCTCTCTGGTGGCTCAAAAGGCCTCAAAATTACCAGTAATTATAAGTAGTAAGGAAGAGAAGCCCTCCTTACTATTGATATCTTAATAAAACAAGTTTATGCCCAGAAATCATTATCTTCTTTCAGGAATTATCTATATTTGCTCAAATTTAATTATTCTCTTTGCATCTATTTGGGAATCCACAACTCAATATAAACTTGCCTATCCATACCCTCCTGGATATACTCCTGCTACCTCTGTCAATCCTACCTGCGCCCTTGACGTGGAGTATTCCCACCCTCATCACCTGCATCTTCCACTTAAAAGGAAGGAGATTCCTGCTGTTCCCCCCTACCCAATGCGCCTCCCGCCCAGGACTTCAGTAAGTTGGGGTTTGTCTACATCACAGTATTGGGGCTGGCCAACCAGGTCGTGCCCCATACTGGGAGTTGGTGCCCCTCAGCTACTGCAGTCAACTACCTGATCAGGATTGTGCCTATTGTGTACATGGCCTTCCAGGCCTGGTCTGCCTCCCCTGCGGGAGTCTGGCCAGACTATGGTATGGGCTGTGACACCCTGTAGAAAATTACCACATATATAAATTAAATAATAAAATATTTGCTTGTTATTTAGGCCGTACTAACTGAAAAAATTAAGACAAGATTGGCCAATCCAATCTTGGAGACTAGGTGTCTTGTAAACAATTTAATAACCCCAAAGGTTGATTAAAAATTCACAATTGGATATTATTAATGAGGATTTCATCATAGGGTCAAATTGGACTTGACTGTGTCAAGGAAATACTTGGTGTCTTTGTAACAAATTATTTAACTGCAAAGAATAGTCAGTTAACAGAAAGACAACATCTTAATATACAGTAGTTTTAAAAGCTATGGCAACAAGCAAAAACAATCCAGAATTAAACAAAATGAACTTGGATTTAAACAAAATTAAAAATAAATTAATTTATATTGATTTACAATAGATTTGAGTTCATTTCAATTTCACTTAAATCTGAATTCATTTTGTTTAAATATGAGTTCATTTTGTTTGTTGCCGTAGATTTTAAAACTACTGTACAATGATGCCTTAGTATTCAGGATTAATCAGCTGATTCCCAGTTGGAACAATGTCAGCTTGGTTTGGGAATATGTAGGTTTTACTGGGTTTTTGCGCTGGAAGCCTGAAATGGTTCAAGCCAAAACAATACATTTCAACAAAAGGAATCTGGTGATTCCGGAAGGTATTAGGAATGTTATCATAGGTTGAGAATGGGAAGATCTTTTGGGTAAAGATCTTGATTGGATGACGCCTTGATGCCACAGGCCACATGATATAAATCCAGGGGTGATTCCTGAACCAGAGGGGTTTTCAGCCAAATATGCCCTACATGGCATATAAGTGAAAGCAGATGAACATTAAATAAATATATTCAATTCAAAATCTAACGCTTTCCCCTCATCTTACTTGTCAATTTATGTCTTCAAAATTATTATTTGAAAAGGCAAAGTTTGGAGTTCTACAAGTAAAAGCTGATGCTGCTTATAAAGAGGTTCCCAAAAGATCCCTGAAGGATTCCTGGGAGGACTTTGAGGTGGTCAAGACTTTTCCAAAGGAGTCATTAGTTGAAGTCAAGTCTACTTTTGAGGAACTTCATTTGGAGTATTTTTCCAAGGAAGGAACACCCATGCAAGGAAATATAGTCTATGCTTGGGACTTTTGGAACTTGTTGTTGGGGTTTGACAAGATTTTTCAGCAAGTGAAAAATTCAGCAAATAGAGAAATTGAGGGACTCAAACTCTGGGAATAAAATAGCATGTAAAGAATGAAAAGATGGCAAGAGGAAAATAGGGGTTTAAACCAGAAAATCGCCTCTCTAAAGACAAAGCTCACCAAAGCTTTGTTACAAGAGGGTTCAGCAGTAAGAGTCTCAACAAGAACAAAAATGATAAGTCTGATTAGATTGTTCTGGATCCTCTACAAACTAGTCAATAAGTTTTTCCTAATGAAGCATTGGCCACAGTCAAATGTGTGCCACAGAAGACCCTAACCTATACAGAAGTAACTGCTTGCCTAAAGGAGGTTAAAATAACTTGAAATAAACCCTCCAATAAGCCTCAGCCAAATCAGTCCCCAGTGCCAAATCAATGGTGTGTTTGGATAGGCCATGTGATGCAGGGAATAGAGGCAGAGAAATAGAGCAACATCACTTCTATTCACCAACATCAGCCAACCCAGAATTAGCCGCCTGTGAATCCTCCTCAAGTATCTAATTCTTGTTGAAAGAATGCCTGCAGAATTAAAGCCTGAAAATTTTAAGACATAAATTTTAATAGTATAAAACCCCTGCTATGTTGAATTTTTTCAGGAAGCCAGGCATAGGTAGAGGCATTAGTTGACTTGGGACAAAGTACGGCCAGGCCAGTGGGTGATGCCCACCATAGGATGGGTGCTAACTTGATAATATAGTATACAGATTGCCCAAGAAAAGACCAGGACCCTGATTTGGGCACCATAGAGTCTACCATTCCTGTCAAAGTAATGTAGAGTACTCCAAACAGTTGAGTGGACGTTTTTTGGTGGCAGTGGGGGGTTCCATTAGGCAGTTGAGGCGCGGGGTTAAGGGCAGAGTAATGAGGACAAAGTATGCAGGCAGATAATTGTACTTTTCTTTGAAAAATAAGGGCAGCACCTTGTACCACTTTCCTTCTCAACCTACTGTTTTGATTTCTCTAGTTCTTGCTAGAGGGTTGGCAAGGAGTATGTTTTTTTTGAACTTGGTGTAGGCAGGGTTGGGTGGGTATTTGGTAAAATGCACAGGTCCAAAGGGTACTCCAGGGAGGCAGTATAGTGCCTGAGGAGGGTTGGCAGGTTGGTCTCTGGAGCAGGTGGTTGCCTGATTGTTTACTTGACCTGAGTTGAGATGAAAGATCACTAAGACTAGATAAGGTAGTATTTGTTCAAACCAAAAGTTCATAAAACTTTATTATCAAAAATGACAATGGGGTCATCCCCATACCTCTGGGGTTCTTATACCAGGTGGTTTTGTTTCTTTGCTTTTTGCGGACTTCAGGCCTGTGGACAGTTCACTGGCAGGACATGGACCTTGGCTTCTGTTTTCAAGGGTAGCAGATCCTAGTTGTGCTTGCTCTGATGAACAGAAGTGGTGATGCTTTGCTTCACTGCTGTGGTTCACCATGTCACCTGAGTAGTCAAATTGTATTATCCATTCTGGACTGGAGACTGGCATTAGCTAGTGATCATTGGCAGGACTGGCAGAAGGCCTTGTTGTAACCTCCTTTAGGCAAGCTACAAACTTGAGAATAGGTCTGAGTCTTTGGCAGCATGGGTTTAATAGCAATCTGATGTCCATTTGGGGAATCATCCTCAAGAGTCTGGCGGGTCTCAGAGTAATTCAATAACTTGGGTCTGCAACTTAGCGAGTTGACGGGTTCCTGTCCACCTTGGGTGACTTGATTAGCCTTTGGAGGGTTTTGTTTGATTCCAGGTTTTTCTATGTTTATTTTGAACTTCCACTCTTGACACTTGGTAGGCTGGTTTGACAGAAATTGTAAGATAGTAAGAAGCTGTCTCCAAGTAGTGAGGATTCACCACCCAAATCCACATGGAGTTAATGATTAACCACCAATGCAGCTTCAGATACTGTTTTTTAAAATTTCCAAATGAGATAATAGGTGTCAGGAATGACTTTCTTGACATTCCTGTCAACAATTTCTGTATTGGCACAGGGGGGGAATATTCCTTTCCTTGGGTTGTTTTGGGTCCCCTAAAATTGATGGGTTAGTATGTAATATCTGCTGTTGTTTACCTTTTAATTTGGCCTCAGAATGGGTTCTGGAATCAACTTTGACGTTGAAGGGATTCAACCCCAGGTCTTCTTTGCTCTCAGATCCTATTTTTACTAAGAGAACAATTAGTAGTTTTGTAAAGGAAAAATCATTACCTTCCAAGCTGGATTTCAGCCAATCAGAGGATACACCAATCAAACTGATAGATGCATTTAAACACCCTAATGACAGCCAGATTTGTTTTGACCTTGTTTTTGCTTCAGGTGACCTGTTGGCCTCTGCTTCTGTTGCTGGTTCTTGTTCTCCTTCCCCAGCTCTTTCTGGGGAATAGTTGGGCTTGGCTATCTTATGGAAGTAATGATAATTTAAAAAACATTAATGATTATTGGTATTGCTGAGGATAGGAGTTTGCTCAGTAACACAAAAAATCTTATTTTAAATTCTAACTTCCCATGATCCCCAGATTCCCTCCAAATTTCCCCATTTCAATCCCCAAGATATTTGATCTCCTTCATTTTATCTCCAGATTATCATTTACCTTCCATACTATATAATGCTGGTAACTTTTGATCTTCCACTTGTTCAATCAATAAAGTCTACATTCATCCACTGTGAATTATTTGCTTATTTCTTTTAAACTTAACTTAAGTCTTAAACCTTCCAGAACCATGAGATTACCCAAGACTCCTCCTATGGAGTCTCTTGGGTATAAATGGTTTTATTGGATAATCTTGCTGCCAGCTGTGTTAGTCAGCATTTTGATGGGTTTGCACGCAGATTCAGGCACCTCTCCAGAAGCGCATTTCCTTGACAGTTCTTGGCGCCGGGTATACCAGGAATATGGTATACTGCTACACCTTTATTACATAACTCCCCTCTCAGAGAAGAGACCAAGGACTATCATTCCACATCCCAGATCCCTGAGCCCCAAGTCTTCTGTCCTTTGGCTTCTGCCTTCCTCCTGTGTTACTTGGTACATACTTCTTCTTGGGACAATTCAATCCGTTGTTGGGCAGATATCAAGTGTTTTGTCAGGGATCCAGTCTTGGGCGGCCAGCCTGTTGTTTTCAGGGGTAACTTGGGCCAGGTTTTTTGCGGGCAATGCCCACCACAAGAGGGGAGCTAACTTTAAAAGGTATGAGGCATACTTCCTCACCCAAGACCATGGGCCAGCAGTCAGGATTATAGTGACAATCACCCCTGTGAGGGTGATGTACACAATCCCAAACAGCTTGCCAGTATGGTTGGTTGGGAGGTCAGGTGCAGAAGCAGGCATGGGGTTTGGTGTCACAGGCGGCTCCATGGACAGGTTGTAAGCAGGGATATAATTGAGTTTTCCTCTGAACAACTTGGGTGTTGAAAATATCCACAGGCCTTGTCAGTTGTATCTAATAGCAGATTGTATGCGGGCCAGGGAATGGAGTTCAAGTATCTTTTCTGGGGTGTATACCTTGTATTCAGACTTCAGAGAGTAGTTGGTAAAATGGACGGGTCCAAAGGGTACACCAGGAGGACAGAAAACAGCAGGCAGAGGGTCAGGCGGGCAAGGAGATCTCAAACTGAGCTTTGTAGACAGCAAATAAAAAATAAGGCAATAGCTGTATGAGCCAAATTAACATAACCTTTATTCAAAAATGGCAACAAGTTTGGAGCGTGGGGTCCTTGGGTCTATATAATACCCCCCTCCAAACTTAACATTTTCCATGGGAGGTTCATCAAGGCATTGGGAAGGCCAGGGCCGGGGGAACTGGGTGCTTGGGCTAAAGGCTGCAAAATGACACCTGGCCTGGGAGTTCTTCCATTGGTCAAGAATCTCAATTTGGCTGCTTGATTGTCTTGCTCTGGTGTTGAGGTCATGGGACTGGGCCGCGGGCCTGTGCCTCTTTCCTGGATTTTCTCTTGATTAGTTGCTGGCGTAGACTTCAAGTTCATGAAGCTAATAGTTTCCAGATTGGTACCTCCATTAGGCGTGGTGATTAATCCTCCATTTGATGCAATGATTTCTTTGGTTTTTCTCTTTTTACCGCATAAGTCAATACGCTTGGTATCAGCTTGTGGGGGCTTGATCCCAGAAAAACGTGGGTGGGCGATCCTGTGGTTCACAGGCCTGGCGGCCCAAAGGAATCCAGGCTCAGGGTTTAATCCCTGCTTCTAGGCCCAGGTTTCTAGGGAGGAAGAATTGTCAATCCTGACATGTTTGGATAATTATTCCATCTAGGAATGGTGTCCTTGCCTGTAGCATCTTTGGTAACTGGGCTAAATCCCACTGCCATCATTCATCACCTGGTAAGATTACTTCCTAGTGGGTGGGTGCCTGATACTAGGATTAAATAAGATATTTAATCCCAACCAACGTAGCCCAAGATAAATAGCCTGTGAAAGCATCAGAGTGTCTTCAGAATAAAATTCAGGACATTGAGATACAACCAGATTTTCAGTTTCAAGGACAGGGGGGAAAACTCCAAGATTGGCAGGCATGGAATTAACATTGAGAGGTGCCAACAACAAAGTTCCAACTACAGGACCCCATATTCCAGTAATGATCTGGCTTAGAACCAGATTGTAGGGGATGTAGTGCAACAATCCGACTACATGATGCATTTAAAAATGTAAATTAGACCAAGGGATATATGATTTTTATTGAGTAAAGTTTGGGAGGACTCAACTCTTAGAGTTGAAACAGTGAAAATTATTCAATATATATCAAAAATTGACTAAGCAATACTGCCTGGATCCTAGGCTCCTATTCTTTTCACATTATCAAGTGAGTATCTAGTCCAGGTTGCAAAGAGTCCTTTAGTGAAAAACTTCTGATGACCATGCTGATAAATAAGTTCATATCAGGTGACCCTTAAATCAAGTCAATTTATCAACATCAACTTATGGGGGGAATTGAATTTGACTGTCAGACTGGAGCAGCTATAACCCATATTTGATCAACTTTTTGATTTAAGTCCGTTAAATCAGTCAATTTTTTTAAAGGTTTCCTGGTTTTCCAAACTTTCCTACTTGGCCAAACAATCCCTGGCATTATAGAACTTACCTTGACAGCTGGAAGATTCCTGTTTCTCCTGGTTGGGGCAAGGCATCTCTGACAGGCCAGGGTTTTTCCCAACTGGCAGTCTGGCTGGCTCCTGTCTACCCTAGTCATCCCAAGGCTTTTCCTGAGGCCTGGGGTTTGATTCCCAGGTTTTCAATACAAGTATTGAAATTTCATTCATGACAAGAATGGTGATATTGTCATTCTGATAATAAAGTTTAAATAAACCTTTGGTTCACACAAATTCTACCCTATCTAGTTTTAGTGTTTTATTGTATTCACTCCAGTCCCACAGGCTCACAGGCCTCCACCACCCCCACTGATAACCCCATGGACCCCTCACCCATGTTATTATATCTACCTAGAGCACCCTTTGAACCATTACATTTCACTGAGTACCCTCCAAACCCAGCCTATTATGAGTTTAATCTTGAGAAAATACTTATTGCTGACCCATTGAAAAGAACCATAACCCCATAACCCTACAACTGTGAAGGAAAGTGGTACACA
>QTSX02002865.1:0-203690 GCA_014839935.2 Entomophthora muscae | reverse complement strand
TTAATGTCTCCTCCGCAGTTGGAGGGGACTCCAAAGAAAGAAATGGAAACTTCAGCCAGAAAAGCCAACATAAAGTGTTCATTCACTGAGTGGGCCAAGTCCTCCAGGTTTTGGAGGGGTTTTGCCTGCACGCTGGCCACTTTTTGATGGGCTGGGAAATACATCCCGATCCAGGGCCAAAGGTGGGCCACAGAACTTTACAGCTGACACCACTTCCACCCAGATGTTTGGAGTACTCTATATTACTCTTGCAAGTTTGATGGATTCTACAATGTCAAATTTTTGCCCTTGATCCTTGCTTGGTTGATCATTATCCTATGTTATTAAGTTGGCTTACATCCTATGGTGGGCATTACACTCTGACCTGGAAGTCTCCTCACCTGCGTCAAACAGTGCTCCCACCAACAATTGGTATCCAGACAGTCTGTTCCCTACCTTGTTTCCCTGGATGTCCCTACAAGCTGACATCCCAGTTTCCCACTGGATGGTGTCTTGGTGGTTTTTGCCCCCAGGATGGGAGCCAAACTTATTTAGTTTAACCCCCTCTCTTATGGCAATCCCTCTTTTCTGAGTGCTCCCCTTGCTAGCACTGATTTGGCTGATGACCATGATATCAGGGCCCAGAATGAACCTGACAAGAAACCAAATAACATTGAATTAAAGGGATGCAAATTTACAATTTCTCAATTGTGTCAGGGCCCAAAATGGGCCTGACAAGAGACTAAATAGCATCAGGTAAAGGAATGCAAATTTGCAAATATGTGATTGCCCAATTGAGTTAGAGAATAATAATTCATTAATTCATGCCTCAATACTCCAAAAGTCAAAATTGATGCCCTGGGGACTCCTGCACCTGGAGGCATCCACAGAAGCAGTGCTTACCTCTGAAAACGTTTCCAATTGGCCAAAACCCTCAGAAGTTGATAATATTGGCCCCAAAAAGCCCTCAAAAGGACCACAGGGGTTGACCCAAGCACCAGGACCTAAGAACGGCGTGTTGTTGCCCCTGGGCAACCAACCAGATGATGGAATTTCCATAAAAATGGTGGCATGTGACCAGCCAGCCAACCAGGATGTATTGTCAAACCAAAAGCTGATTTCCCAGCAGTATATAGCTGAGAAAGTTATAAATCCCCTCCTTGTCAACATCAAAAAATAAACATTTGTTAGTTAATACAATCTGAGAATTTTTATTTTCAGGAGTTTATTATATCACTACAAATCTTATACTGTTGGTACTTTCAAATTTTTATTTTCAGGAGTTTATTATATCATTACAAATCTTATACTGTTGGTACTTTCAAACAGTGAGTACTTGTAGCTATAACTCCAATTCTGGGAGACAGAGCAACTTATTGCTGCTTCTATGCAACCAATTTTTGCCCCTGTTCCCCCCTCTAGAGCACTGTACCAGGAAGTAGTTCCTACTTCTGTGTATTCTTCTTCTTTCAAGGTATCACACATATTTGTCAGCTTGCGCCGCCAAGCTATCCCAGGGATACCACCACAGGAAAACTCCCCCGTGCCATCACTGTCCCATCCTACAACTACATCATACTTGTGTTTACCTATCTAACCATGCTGAGGCTGGCTAAGCAAGTTATTTCCCACATGGGAGTATGGCGTCCTTGGGCTACTGCTGTAAATCATGTGATAAGAATGGCCTCCATCATCTACTAGGCCTTTCAGGCCAGATCCTTTCCCCTTGAATAAAGGCATCCCTGATAGTGACCTGGGCTGTGACACATGAGAAAAAGTTCATGGGTTTGATCAATTGCATTGCAGATACCCAGGCTATCACTTATATAGCTGCCTGTAAGGTCAAGGCTTTAGATTCAACACAAGAAAGTACCTCATAGTCTCATATCTCAGTTGAAGTTGGGTGATAATCTGCTTTATTATCAATACTGGGTTGGTGACTGAGCTCATAAGTTGGGCTCTCTCAGGATCAGTCATCTAAAAGTCATACTTAAATGATATTATGAGCACACTGTCAATCTATGCCAGTAGCTGTTTATTTACTGGTGTTCACTCCAAGTTTCTCTACAATATAAGCTCTCACAGGCTGATCTAGAAGAAAACAATGATAATGGGTACATCTAGATGGGATCAACTTTACCTATGCCAGGTTTGAACCTTGAGGTATACAATCCTTACTTATCCTTTAAAGATCTGATGCTTTTTTTGAAATAGAAATCCTCAATCTTTCCTAAAATCAGTAGCTCCAGCAATCTCTACCACACCTATAATAGTGTTTAACATCTTTCTGTCTACTTGATGCTTTATAGTTGCAAAAGTTTGTTATGAGCTCTAAATAAAGCTGAACTCTAACTTGATATTTTCTATATCTTGTCTGTACTTTGGTGCCCCTTCCTAGGCTCACCTGGGGAAGGCTAATGTACATTCTGCATTATCAAGGGCTTAAGATAAATTCCCTATTCATCTCTAAAATCTACCTTCAGCTTATTACAGATACAGCCCTATGGTTAGGATCTCTCTGATATGCTCTTTTGCTTCCTCTAAACAAGCACCTGACACCCATTGACTGGATTGGATGTGACCTTCTTATTTTTTGCAGGGATGTTACTATTCATATAGAATATATAGCCTAGCATCACCACCAAATACTTTATTCATACTCTTATAAGGTATTATAAATGATGTTTGAGGAAGCGTTGGAAGGGATTAGAAGGTTTATTAAGGAAAGTTAGAGGGTTTATAGCTGAACAGTGTACCACAACACACCATGTCAACCCAGTGGGATCTGAGAAGGTTTCTCTTTACAAGCTGGAGTGTTGCCTTAAGGATGCATTGGGCTTGGACCATGTTTAGAAGCCTTGTTCCTGTTGGCTCTGAGTAGGATTCTTGAAATAAATCATAATTGTGACAATCAGATATATCTTTATTTTGTTGGGTATAACAAGGTAATCTTATATAGTAGGAGAGTAGTTGGAAGACAACTCATTGTGGAGATAGGTTATCAAGTGCGGAGCTACATGAGAAGGTTGGATCTGGTTAGATCAGGCAAGGGTGGTGATAAGACCAATGGCAAAAGGGTGCAGTAGGTTTCGGGATTGATCCCCCTGGGGATGTAAAACAATGAGAACCAGGAGCATTGCAGGGATGATATCCAGCAGTAGACCAGGTGGATTAGGATTTCAGTGTTGAGATAGGATGCAGCAGATTTGTTGGCACTAATTTATCTTTGCTTTGATTGAACCTTAATTCACTTGGCCTCAAGTTTTATTCAGAGTTTTGCCTCCCTTTATTGGGCAAGGGTTTACAGCATTTTAGGGCTACTATTAAGACTTGGTACATTTGGTTCTCAGTTGATGCTTTTTAATGATTTGCTGGATTGGGAAGAAAAAATAGTCAGAACAAATATATGATGCTGAGCTGAATAAATGTATAGCATATCCTTTAGAAGATAACATAAATTAAGAATTCTGCAAGCTCATGATAAGGTGAAAAATATGTAGTTGTGTAGTCTTAGAAACTACTCCACGACTTTCTTAAAACTGTTGCATATACCTTGATTTTATTTTGGGCTGAATACAAAGAATTTTAGATATGACAAAGTTGAGACAAATTATGGGAGGGGCATAAGTAAAAAATGTAGTAGCGGTCCAGTGGGAGTTACAAGGCATATTTTGGAGTTAGGGTATATCTAGATTAGCTAAAGTAGGCCAATCTGACGGAGATTGGTCTGCATGAGAATATCTTTCACAGCAGCCATAACAAACTGTATGTTATTTGTATCGGTGGCACAGGTAAAGTGAGTATATACATGCTTAGACTGAATCTTGTTCAGACCCTCAAATTGGCTGCGGAAGTAATTAGCTCCCTGGTCAAAGTCACTTCCTCCTGAATGATTAGATAGGCTAAGAGGATTAATTACCTTTGTAGTCAGGAAAGTACTTGCTTATTGGAGATACCTTAATTTTCTCCCTGAAAATATCAGTTTTGTTAAGGAAAAGGATGACTGAAGTATGTCTGAACCATTTTGAGTTGCAGACAGAGCTGAACAGATTCAGAGCTTCATACATTCTATTCTAAAACTATCATTATTTATAAAACATGAAGACTTACCACTGTGTCATCTTCAGCAAGTGTCTGGTCATACTCACTGATGGCAATGAGGTAGAGAACTGCAGTAACTCCTTCAAAACAATGAATCCACTTCTTGCGTTCAGACCGCTGGCCACCAACATCCATCATGCGAAATTTAGCCTCATCAATCTTGAATTGTGTCTCAGTAATTCCAGTTGTCTTAATACGGCTGCGAAGAATATCCTGGTCGCTAGGGACAAAGTCAGGTGAAGCAATCCTGTCCAAATGTGTAAAGTAGCTATAAAAAAGATGTTAACAACAAAATAACAAAATTGAAGATAGACTTACTAGGTTGCCGAGTCAATGATTTGAATTTCATTTGACTTAAGCATGGCAGCTTGAACACCTGGATCTTCCCATAGATATCGTAGTGAGGCAGTCAGAGCAGGAGTGATCTGGGGCTCTGAGAAAGGATGAGAAAAGTTTTGAACAAATCTGGCATGGTCAGGACTTTGAGGGCTCTCTAGACTTAGACCAAGCTTTGTAAGGCTTTCAAGGAGTACATCCATACTATTGAATAGATTGGAAAAAATAATCTCCTTGTATCCCTTGACCTCTTCGGTATGAAACCCACCACCATGCAGAAGCTTCATCTGCTTAACAATAGTACTCTTACCAGATTCACCAGCACCTAAGTTGGTTAGAGCTAAAAGATCAAAGATCTTTACCCAAGAGGAGAATCTTAAACTCCTTAGCTTCAAGCTTTTCAACTTTGAGCATCTGGTCAATCTTTGCACTTGCTAGCTCCTCTGGCCCTTTGGGTTTGCTGGCCATACAACCCATCTAGAGTAGTGTTAACATCAATATAAACAAGAGTTCAATAGAGGTTTCAGGAATACTTAAAAATCTTGACTAGAGAATAAAATAATGTGAGGAAAAATGAAGATTGAAAAATTTATTGTGGGCCATAGTCTTTAGCATTTAGTAAGGCTACATCGACAAGAAAATCTTTTGCTAGGCAGATGTCAAAAATCATCTTCCTGATAAGCTTCCAAAAGAAGTTAAAGCTTTATACAAGTGTACTAAAGCTAATGCTAAGAAGGCATTCACACAGTAAGAAATAGTGCACTTTATGTTAACTTTAAGTTTGAATATACTACCATGTCAAGTCAAATGACAAGCATGTGAAGGGTGTAAAGCATACCTTGAAAATATGCAAATGAAAATGAAAACTTGTCTAAAATTGCTATGCAAAATAAATGGAGTAGAGCAACTGGTAAAGCTCAAAGTTTGGCAGACTAGACAGAACAATGTAGCACAAATAAGGGGACAATTGCCAGGATGGGCTAGTTGAGTGTGTCATATATAATTCTTATGGGCGTCTGTTTAAGGGAGGTTTACATAGGAAGGCTGGACTTTGTGTAGCTAATTTTGAAGCTTTTCAGAACACTATTACAATTTTAGGATCCAGACTTATTCTGATGATTTCTCCTCAGAGATGTGCTCTCATAGGATGATGTAAACCAGGGATGGGTTAAACTAGTTCTTAATAAAAGGCATTTGATTTTTGTTAGCTATGTTAAATTGGAATGATTGGTAATAAATTGAAGATGGCTCTCAGAGGAAACTTACTTCCAATCAAGTAGCACTACAGGCTTCAGATTTTTTTGGAAAATCATATCTTTGTCTGTAAGCAGCTATGTGTTTTTTGGTTGGGCTTAAATAAACAAAGTGATTTTAGAGGAAGGTATGATTGGTTGAGAAGTGCTTGGTTTAGCTTGGCGTTGTAGTAGTGAGCTACAAAAAAGACCAAAAACAAATAGGGAGATAAGAACAGATTTATTGAATGATGAGAGGTTGGGTTTTATTGCTGTCATTTTGGTGTCAACCAATCAATTTGAATTTACTTAAATTTGACAAATCAATGGTCGACACCATCACAGGGGCACTTCTGAGGTAATTAGTTGGAGGGGATTCCCCTGGTGGATGCACTTCACCTCAACTCAGGATTCACTGACCTTTAGCAACTTTACACTTTGGGCTCCTGATTATTTACTATTTAAATAGCACATTAAAATTTTATTTTTTGAGTTGATGTGATAAACTCATAGAGTGCTGCTGCTTTGCCATTGAACATAGAATGCTTGAGGCACCCAAGACCAACTGTTGATTCACTTTGGTTAATTTAGAAAAGCAGTATATATCTTCATACTATTAGATTGCACCAATCAACTCCAAGTATAAAAGGCCTTCTCAAAATGCAGCCCAGCATAAAGGGTGGTAAATATTTGGTAGCTTAAATTCTTGACTGACTTTGCGGAGCTAGACCTCATATTTTCACTTGATTGATTCAAAAAGTGGTATCATTTTAAGATTTATCAGGAGCCCTAGTTGGAACCTTGTGCAGCGAAAACATCCACTCTTTAATCCTAAACACAAGGTTCAGTGCCACGCTTCTCAGCAGCCTAGATGCAGCTTTATTTTGCCACATTGAGGAACGACTTATTCCAATGTTTAGCCTGCATCCTCTTAATGACCAATCATCCACTTTGATTTATATATTTTCACAGATTATAGCTACAAACCCTTGCATCTAAATCAAGTAGACGACATATCATCACAGCAAGGTGGTATCGCATACGACTTCGAAATCTTCTTGAACAACGACCTCACTATCTATTTTGTAATATAAAACACATGATTGTACCTTTTAGTTTAGTGTGTATCGAATAAACATTTTAAAAGCCCAATCCCTTCAAAATACCTGAATATCATCCATTTTACTTTTACATATACCTATTATCTTACTGTAGCTTTCATACCTGCTGAGATAAATAGGCCAAAGCCAATTTAGAGCAAATAGAAAGCCACACTACGAAAAATCATCAATGGCAAAGACTTTTCATGCACCTTAAATATTAAGTTTACTTCAATCTATATAATTTGCATGTCAAATAGTCAGGTATGATACATTAAAAAATGTAAACGTCACACTATCTCATAATAATACCATACCAAGATGAGAGCTTACTTTATATATAAAGAATCAATTGGATGCACAAGAATAAAATGGGTTAAAAAACTAACATAGACTAGAAGCGACCCAATCTTTTAAATAGGCTATAAAAGAAAGATTTATTAATATAACTAATACATGCAAAGCCCCAAAGTTGGATGATAAAATTTCTAATATCTTATATATGTTTCAATATTTTCAGCTACATATGCTCCCAACCTGGGATGTCTTCTTGGCTTCCATACTCAGTAGGAGTTTGGGTAAGGCTCCAGATCACAATGGGGGCAATCCTCAGCAAGTAGCTGGCAGTAGTGGCGCATACACGCATTGGACCCATACAGGGAATAACACTTTTGAATAACCCCGTCAGAGGCATATATGCAAAGCCATATTTTCTATAGGCATATATTGAGAGTGTAAGGGCTGGAGTTTTTTACTGATAGGGTAGATCTATAGCACTTAGTAGACCTGATTTGGGGTAGTAGTGTCACTGCATCTTTAATTACTCCCTCCCCGGAAATCATTTTTCCAAGAAATGGCTTGATCAACAAGTAAAAGTGGCCCCAGCACAAAAATCAGATACTACACTGGGATCAAACGTTCAAATTCCACGGGAATCTAGACATCAAAGGCCTCATGACTGCCATAGTTTAAATGTATGCAATGTGGCTTATCACTTTACATTATATCACCATTCTTCTACATTCATTAATGATGTCATTTTCTTCTTAAATCTTCTCCTTACTTTGTATTACATATTTCCCAGGAGTATATACTCGACAGTAGTACTCAGATTAGAAATAAAGCTGGAGAATATCAATAATAGTAAGGGGTGATAGAGCAAGATCAGATAAAATGAATTAGTTTCCAGCTTTATTCATCTGTCTATAGCTCCTTGAGACAAGTTGCTATATCGAATGAAATTTCTGAAGCTGTGTGAAGAAAGTGTAAATCTGATCTAAAAATATTCACCTGCTACAAATAAAATAAGTTATAGTTCAATATTTTGGTTTAGAATGACAACCATCCAGGAAAGGGATTGGGAATACGATGAACTTTATTGAGAAATATGAGAGCTCTTATACTGTGGTGAAGGGCTGTTGTGTAAGAATTAGGGAGCAGATTAAGAAGAACAAAACATTACTCTCAGCTACAACCAAAACCATGGTTTTTCCAGCAACCAAAAGGTTGTTGCCAATAATTCCAGTGAGACCAAAGGGGGAATGGATTATCTGACACCCTAAAGCAACAGGTAAAACTTAATGGCCAAGATTACTGTCATGAATGAAATTTTGCTTCTGATAATGAACAGAAGTCAAAAGCAATAATTGAACCATGGTCCCCAAGAAATACCACCAGCCAGGCCTGAGTGCCAAGAGCCCAGCTGCCTGAATTTTTTGGGCTTGAATATGAAGGTTATCCAATAACCCACCCACAAAGCCAAAGAAATTTCCCAAATAAAGAATATATCACTGTAAAGGGTGCACCACCAAAGGCCCAGACTTACACAGAAGCAGCTACCTGCCTAAAAAAGTTTAAGGCAAAACCTGAAGAAAAATTCCCCAATAATCGCCAGTCCCCAGCATCCAAACTGCAAGGCAGTTGGCCAGACTGTGTGATGTTATGAATAGGAGCAGTGAAATAGAACATTGTAACTTCTATTCATCAACAACAGCTAGCCCAGGATTAGCCACCCTTGTAGACCCCTCAAAATGCCTGTTGATCAATGAAAGAATTTCCACATATGCCATGAATGACATTTCAATTCTAATCTTAAACACCATCCAAAACTGAGAATCCAACCCTGATCCACAGGTAATACAAGCAGCTATCCAAGAGGGACAAAGAGCTAGCAGGCCACAGTGTATTAGGCCCAAGTCTGAAGACAGTTCAATGACCTGCCTGCCAACTCAAGAATTTTTTCCTAATGAGGCTTTAGCCATAATCAATGACAAGCCACAGAAAACCCTGACCTATGCTGAAGTAGCTGCTTTCCAAAAGGAGGTTAAGACAGAACCCAAAAATAAACCCTCTAATGATGTCAGGAAACCTGTCATGAACCAATTCCTGACATCATTAATTATCCTTAAGGGATTTTTAAATTGTTTTCAATTATGATTTGGATTTCCTAAGACATCTCAACAAATCCCCTGATTATTCAATTCCTCCAATGATTGTTTCACCTCCAGGGTATTGTGAAACTCTATATTGCTTATCACCAAAATCCAACTGCAAGGTTTCATGTTTGTGATCAACTCTGAGCTCAACAATTTGCCCCTGATACGTAACAGAGGTGTTTGAGATCTCCTGATGTTGGACCTTGTGGTTAATTAAGTGGATAATTCCCTTCCTTAATTCTTGTTTGTTTAATAAAACCTTTATCCTGTTCCCAATTCTCAGATTTACTGTGTGCTACAATAGTTTGAAATAGGAAACCTAGCTAGTACCTAGAATGCTTACTACTAATATTGGTAGTGGCTTGGGAGCATTAGCTTTGCTACTATGTATGACTTTCTTTTGGATCTCCTACAACACTGACTTTGTCCTCTTGGTTGTGATTTATGCTATGAAGAATGCAAGCACTACTGCTGGGTTTGTCATGCCCTGCCCCAAAGGGCAGGCTTGTTAAACTTATCATATTTTATGTCAGGGAACCAACCCTGATTGGCCGGCTTGCTAGTGTTTGGGAACTGGCGGGTTGCGGACTGGGTGGGCAGAGCCCACCAAAGGATTGGTGCTAACTTAATGAGGTAGGACATTGACTTGCCCACCCACAACCACGGACCGGCAGCTGGGACAATAGTATCTATTACTCCCGTGAGAGTAATATATACAATTCCAAAAAGCTTGTTGGTATGGTCCAGTGGGAGCTCAGCGGCAGAGGCAGGCATTGGTTTGGGGGTGACAGGTGGTTCCATGTCCATTTGGTAGGCGGGAAGGAAGTTGTATTTATCTCTGAACAGGCGGGGTTTGGTAACGTACCAAGGGCCTTCTTGGTTGTATCTGGTTAACTCGGTAGTTCTGGCCAAGGGATCCCGGGCTAGTATGTTGTTGGCGGTGTAGTCCTTGTACTCAGGCTTTAAGGGGTACTCTGTGAAATGGACAGGACCAAAGGGGGCACCTGGCAGGCAGTACGTAGCTGGCGGGCTGGCAGGGGGGCAGACAATCTTGGGGTTAACTGGAAGATGGCAAGAATAAAATACGGCAATAGTTGGGGAAACCAATATCTCATAACCTTTATTTAAAAATGACAATGGGGGTTGATCTTGGCCTGGCAGGTATTTATACCACACTGCCAGGCTTCACTACCTGGTTGGGTTTTCTGGGCTTGGGCGGGTTGGCATTGGGTGTCTCAGATGGCAGTGTGGCGCTTGGCACTGGCGGTTTGCCACTGGCCGCTTTGGGGTGAGAAGACTTCAAATCCTTCTGTTTATTGATTTGGGTATTGGGTGCCTCTTTGGGTTCAGTGCCTTCCCTGGGACTTTGGGGGAGTTTGGAATAACTTTCAGGGAGAAATTTGTCTATTTCACTGGGCAAACCGCCGGTGTCAGGCGTTGGCACCTTGGGGAAATTCCCGGCATCTTGCACTGGCGGTTTGCTTGCAGAATCCTGCAGGGCAGCTAAGGGTTTGGGTCCTGGCGGGCTGGCAGCAACTTCATCAATTAGTAGTGGGTTATTGTGTTCCCAGCCTATGAGTCTGGCGGTCCGCAAAGGGTTTTGTCCAGGGTTTGACTCTGATTCCGTATTTTGAGATTTAGGAGCATCCAAATTGTCATTCCTGACATCATCCCCTTCTTCCCCCAAAATTTCCCCTTTCAGGGCCTTCTTCTCAAGGTATTGTTGGATGGCCTGTTTGGCATTGGTTAGGTTGCTCAAGGGTTCCCAGGTGCTTTCTTCTGGGGGGTAGCCTGACCACTTGACGTAGTACTGGGGGGTCTTGTAGTGGACCTGGTTGCCGTGGATGTACTCAACTTTGTACTCAATTGAGTGGTCCTTCCGGATTGGCGGGGGGCTTGACTTGATCTTCTGGTGGGGAAGGGAGTTTCTGTCTTTTTTGAACAGCAGGGCACGGTGGAACACGTTATGGATCTTCCACGTGGGGGGTAGGTCTAACTTGAAGGCAACTTCTCCAATGAGCTTGGTGATCTTGTGTGGTCCGCTTCTTCTGTGAGCTAGTTTTCTGCAAGGCACATGCAGGGGCACGTTACAGGAATCCAAATAGACCTTGTCTCCAACTTGGAGGGGTTTACCAGGGGTCTGTTTTTGATCAGCAAAGGCCTTGTATGTCTGTACTGCTTGGTTCAGGTTTGCTAGGCATATAGTTTGGGTGTTGTGGATCTGTTCAATCCAGGCGCGTCCAGACGGGTTGGTTTCCTTGTTTCCAATGCTAGGGTCCCATGTGGGGTCAAACCCGTAGTTGGCTTTGAAAGGGGACATTCCAGTAGATGCATGGTCTTTGCTGTTGTAGGCGTACTGTGCCATGGGTAGCATCTTGGCCCAGTTATCTTGGTTGGCGTTGGCATAGCATTGTAGGTACTGTTCAAGTATTTGGTTCACTTGTTCAGTCTGGCCGTTGGTCTGTGGGTGGTAGGAGGTTGATACACAGCGCTTTACCCCCAAATCCTTCATCACCTGAGCCCAGTAGTTGGAGGTGAATTGTGGTCCTCTATCAGTGATGATTTCTGCCAGAGTGCCATGTTGGGTTAGGATGCGGTTGTGGAAATGTCTAGCTGTCTCTGCAGCAGTGCAGTGGGTGGTGGTAGGGACAAAATAGGACATTTTAGTGAATCTATCTACCATGACTAGGATTGCATTGAACAAATTAGAAGGGGGCAGTTCCACAATATAATCCATTGAAACGGACTGCCAGGGTCCTGCTGGTATGTCTAGTGGTCTTAGCAAGCCTTCAGGTTTGGATCTACGGGGTTTGGTTCTTCCACATGTCTCACAGCCTTTGATGTAGGCAGCCACGTCTTTGTCCAGTTGGGGCCAAGCATAATTCTTCTTGATTCCTTGGATTGTCTTGAGTCTGCCAGGGTGGCCGGCCATCTCTGAGTTGTGATAGTCTATGAGTACTTTGGTCCTTGTTTCACCTTCTGGTACATAGATCTGGTTGTGTAATAGCAGGGTGGTTCCTTTCAATGAGAATCCCTTCTTGTAGTGTTGGCTATCTGGGTCTGAGGTCAAGTTGGCAATGAGTTCTGCTGAATACTTGTCTAATTTCTGCGCCTCAATTATGTCAGGCTTACGGGCCATGATCTTCATGAACATCAGTTGGATGCCTAGGCTGGCAGGGTTGAGGAGTACATGGGTGTTGTGGTCCTTGGTCTCAGCTGTGGTGGGAATCATATCTGCTCTTCTGCTCAGTGCGTCAGGTACTATGTTGACTTTCCTGGGTTTGTAGTCAATTGTCAGGGTGTAGTTGGCCAGTTCTAGAGCCCATCTGGCCTGTCTCTGGTTCAACTGTCTGGGTTTAAAAAAGTAAACCAAGTTCTTGTGGTCAGTTAGGACTTTTACTGGGAATTCAGCGCCACATAGGTACCGGCGCCAGTGTTTCAAGGTCTTCATTATTGCAAGCATCTCCTTGTTGTAGATTGGGTAGTTTCCTTTGGCAGGCAGCATCTTCTTGGAGTAATATGCTACAGGATGTAGCATACTATCCCCTCCTTCCTGAAGAAGGACCCCTCCCACTGCAAAGTTGGACGCATTGGTTTCCAGTACAAATGGCTTGGAGGGATCTGGCATGGCCAGGACAGGGGCAGAGGTGAAGGCAAGTTTCAAGGTGTCAAAGGCGGTGGTACACTCTGGAGTCCAGGCAAAGGTGACCTTGTCAGAGCAAAGGCAGGTCAGGGGAAGAGTAATGTGAGAAAATTTTTTGATGAAATCTCTGCAATAATTTGCCAGGCCCAAGAAACTTCTCACATCCTTCCTGCTTTTGGGCACCGGCCAAGACATTATTGCTTCTACTTTGTCTTGTGCCATGGCAAAGCCGCCAGTCTTCACTATGTATCCCAGGAATTCAACCTCAGACTGAAAGAATTCACACTTCTTGAGCTTAGCGTGTAAATTGGCTTGGGAGAGTTTCTCCAATATGAGGTCCAGGTGGTGCAGGTGTTCCTTGTGAGACTTGCTGTAGATGAGGATGTTGTCCAGATATGCCACACAGAAGCGGTCAAGGTATTCCCCTAGGACAGTGTTGATCATCCTTTGGAAGGTGCTGGGGGCGTTGCAGAGGCCAAAGGGCATCATCAGGTACTTGTACAGCCCATATCAGGTTTTGAAGGCAGTCTTGTACTTGTCTCCATCCTTGATTTGGATTTGGTTGAACACATCTCAGAGGTCATTTTTTGAGTACACCTGGGCTCCAGTCAGTACATCACAGAGGTTGTTGGCATTGGGGATGGGGTAGCGGTTCTTCACCATGATGTTGTTCAGTTTTTGGTAATTCACACATGGGCGCATCCCACCATCTTTTTTACCTACAAACAGCATGGGTGACAAGCAGGGGGACTTTGACACTTGGATGAAACCCTTTTTTGTCATATCTTCCAGGTATGCTTTCAAGGCTACTTGTTTGCAGTGGTTACAGCTGTAGATGGGGCTGTGGTGTGATTGGGTTCCTGGTATCAGGTCTATGGCGTGATTGTAGATTGAATGTCTGGGTAGTTTTGTGGCTTCTTCTTCACTAAACATATGGTCCCATTTCTGTAGGGGAGTAGTTAGTATCCTGCGCTAGGTTCTATCTTTATGGTTAAGAGTTTGTTGGTAGGGGTTTGACCATGGCTCATGCAAAAGGGGACGGTGTCACAAGATTCAGGTTGGCTCAACATAGCAGTCTGTTCACAATAGTTCAAGATCAGGCCTTGTCTGTTAGACCAGGAGTTGCCCAGTATTAGAGGGTGAGGTAATCCTGGCAAGAGGATCAGGGGTGACAGGTACATGTTCTATCCAATTGTTTATGAATGTTCTTGTTTGCATTCATAATCAGTGTCCAGAGAGCTGTTTCCCATGATTACTTGTAGGCTGCGCTCTGAAAATGTCAAGCCTAGTTCCTTTGCCAGGCTGGCGTCAATGAAACTTTCATCAGCCCCTGTATCAATAAAAGCTTCAATCTGGCTCTTTCTTCCCAATAGTTCTATGGTCACTTGGATGAATGTGTAAGATTACGCAGAGGTGTTTATTTGTGCCAAGGATAAAGGAGAGGTATTCTTCTTAGGGCAAGCTATGGTTAGATGTCCTGCCTCATGGCAGTAGAAGCACAATCCATCTTGATAGTGGTGTTGTAATTCTTTGGGGGACATTCCTGGTTGATTTGGCAACGCAGTTCTGCCAACACAGGTAGGGTACAAGTTCTGAACTTATTAAGTTCAGGCTCAGTCCTTTGCATAAGGGTAGTAGTTCCTCCAGGCTCAGTGTGGGCAGATGGTGTTTCAACAGGTTTTTCATGGCTAATTTAACTCCTTTTCTGAAAATAATGGCGGCTAATTAATCCTCCAGTTGGATGTGAGTCTTCAGTTTAAAGAGCTCATCAATATAGGCTTAGATAGGGCAGTTCCCTTGTTGGATCTCTAACAGAGAGTTCAGCGCGTAGTATCTGGTGTCTTGGTTGTTGCCAGTGCTCATGAGTTTGGCCTCAAATCTTGAGTAGTCAAGGAAAAATTTGACATATTCAGCAGTGGTTTTTCTAAACCAATCTAGTGCATCTCCTGACAGCATGGCGGCCACCCCCAAGACCTTCTCAGTGTCACTGGGGTAGGTGTTGGTGTTGGCTTGGAAGTGAAGGCAGAGGACTGGTATGGCTTAGCAAGCTTCTTCTAAGGTGAGTTTGCCCATCTGGGGCATATCCACCTTGGCCGTGGTCTGGTTCACTATCACATTTTGTACTTGTGATGTGGCTGGGCTCTGGGGTTCTGCACCAAGTGCAGGGTCTTTAAGTTCTTTGGTGGATTGGTTCTTTATCCATGAGAGTATTAAGGAGGTAATTGCCTTATGGGTGTAATAAGTGATTATTTTCAGGGCCCAGAATACCCTGGACAATCAGCTGGTCTTCTTAGAGGCCAAACAACCCACATCCTGGAAACCCTCAAAATTTGTCTCCAAGAGCAAAAATACCCCCTTTTTATTAGCAAATGGCCCAGGATTTGAGAGGCACACAAGTCTCAAATCCCTGGCTTCAATTCTAGTAATTAATTTGGGCCACTTAATTATCAGGAAATGACACATTGGGCACTCAATTGCTTGTGGGTTCTATAAATAGCTGTGGCACCTTGGCATGCTGCAGCTCAAGCAAGGTTCCTGTTATGATGACCAATAATAATCCATCCCCAAGATCTGGAATGCAATTCCTGGGCAAAATTACCAGTTTGACTGAAAATGTTGCTACCAGAACCCTGGTGGCACGAAATGCTGCATCTTCACCAGTAAGTATAAGTAGTGAGGAGGAAAAGCCCTCCTCACTGTTGACATCTTAAAATAAACAACTTTATGCTCAGGATTCATTATTTTCTTGTAAGAACTATCTTCTTTTGCACCAATATAACTATTCTGTTTGCATTTATTTGTGACTCCACTACACAATACAACCACACTTATCTGTTCCCTCCTGGCTCTGCTCCAGTCACTTTGTTTGACACCTTGCGCCATTGACTTGGAGTTCTTCCACCCTCACCACCTGGATCTTTCTCCTGGCCACCCTGGAGTGCCAATTCTGCCTACCATGAAGGAGATTCCTTCCACTCCCCCTGGCTAATGTGCCTTCTTCCCAAGAATTCAGCAAGTTGGGGTTTGTTTACATCACAGTATTGGGGCTGGCTGATCAGGTTGTGCCCCATACTGGAATTTGGCGTCCCTTGGCTACAGCTGTGAATTACATTGTCAGGATTGCACCAATTGTGTACATGGTATTCCAGGCCCGGCCTGCCTCTCCTGTGGGAGTCCAGTTGGACTCTGGTATGGGCCGTGACATATGGCGTTAGCCACATCTGCAGCTTCTTCAGAGACTTCTACCAAGACAGGCAACCTTTTTGCTTGTGTGAGGTAGGGCCTTGCAACAATTTTCTTGGCTTAAGTAAAAGGTTAAGCAATGGCTGTAGTTTTCCCAGAGTGTAGTTTATAAGGGACAGGAATGGTTTCAGGCACAGCAAGGACAGAGTATTCATAATCATCAATATACTCAGCATTGGATTTCTTTGCATCAGAGCCATCTGAAATGTCATGGACAAGGAGAAGGATGGTAGTGGGCTTGAGAATCAGATGCATCATCATCAGAGCTGGAAGGAGACAAAGGAGGAAACCAAAAAGAGTTATCAAGCAAGAATTTATCTGCTTCTTGGTTGACCTCTTCTTTTTCTGCCTAGTTTCTAGGATCAGCTTCTTCAATGTGGAGTTGGTACAGACATAAGAATGATGTCCTAATTGACTATTAAGTAAAGTGATATTCAGCTTTTTTTTTGGTCAACTACTGGAAGTCAACACTTTTTTAGTTAACAGTACTTGATGTACTGAAAGCTTTTGATATAAAGCATTAATATATACAACAAAGATATACTAAAGATTTCAGAAAACATAAACATACAATATAAAACATATCTTAACTAGTAAGAAAAAGGAGAAGAAAGCAATTGTATCTCATTTTACTATGTAATTTACACTCTTCACTATAAAAACATTTTTATTCCCATAAATATTAAAATTCAAATGAAATAAAATTAAAGGTAAACAAAACAATAAAAGGCTCACAAAAAATAAAGAAATAATGATATTTATTTGATATACTTTATATTGTATAACTGTGAATATATTATGTTTTATTAGAAACTATACAGCAATTAAGACATTTCATTCACTTTCAACTATAACTATTAATCTCAAACTTTAGCCTGTACTTAACAAATCATTACTATCTAATTAAATTAAAAAATATAAAGATTAAAACTAAAAAGTAAAAATTAAAGCTAAAAAGTTAAAAGTTAAAGGTTAAAACCATAGAAGCAAGCACATAAGCAAGTTTATTCCTCACCTTTTTACCCTTCTTCATCTTGGCCCCTTCCAGGAGGGCAGTGTCAATAAACTCAAGCTGCTGCTTGATACCAGAGGGCTTTTACTTGTGATTGGCTGCATCCTGTATTACTTTTGTGAAGTAGGTTGACTTTGTGGTTGGCTTGGTTGGGGGGACGCATTTGGCAAGATCCTGGAGCTTGGAGATTGTCTTCTCCTTATCATGCTTGTGAGATTAGGCTGATTGACCACAAATGACCAGGCTAATCATCACACACAGATCTTTATCAGTTACACACCATATTATCTCTAGATTAATATTCTATTAAGTGTAATAATTATAAGCCATATAAGCACAAGTTTATTATAAATGATATAGCAGTTATACGCTGTATAATAGTTAGTTTATTATAATTGATATGACAATTATACAGCGTATAATTGTTAGCCAATATAAGGATTATCAGTGATTACATGATGTGTAATCTTTAAATCATCAATAGTATATCACTCATTTCATCCTACTGGGTGTTGTATCAACTCAGTCCCACACAGTCTGATGGGTGTATATGATCATATCAAACAAGTGCATTATCTGCTGTATACTTCTGACCCAAACCAATAAGGAACCCAATTATAAGCTGTATAATTCTGATCCAAACTTGGTATTTCCTAGTCATTTGCATATCACAAGTCAATATTGGATTGAGTCTGCTATAATATGGTGTATAATTCAACTTGATCTGTTGCATTAATAAGCAGAAGGCTTGCCAGCCAGAAAAGGATCACTTATTAAGCCCTGCAAATGGAATACCAGAATTCTACCTTCCAATGTTGGAGGACAGATTAGAGACCATTTATAAGCATCAACTAAATACAGTGTAGTTTCCCAGTGCAATAATAGCGTATAAGATACAGCCAATCAATAAATGGCAGTAGGCTAGCTCAAGAAGAGCGTAGGCTGTAGCTGAAGTGCCATGTACGCCTTGCTAAGGCCAGTAGCAGCACACGTGCCAAGGACAGCTAATCAGGATAGGCACAGCCAGAAAAGATGAACCTATTGCAAAGGTAGCCACTAAGAACTGTCTGAAAGGACAAAAACAAGGGGTTTTTCAGTATATATTGATACAGACATCTGAAAGGATGATAACATGTTCTTAGTTACACTTGGATAGATTGCAGCAGCTGGCTAGATTGTACTCCAGTTTCAATAAACATAATTATCTTCAAAGTTCTATTCTATTGTAGTCTGTATTGCTCTTGCATAAGATTAGGTAGAGTACATTGGCAAGGCTAACATTTATTTGTAGCTTTGAACATACCAGAAATAACCCCAAGTTGCTCAAAATTGGTTCTCACTCAAAATTAAGCCTCTGCTAATGCCCACAGAAACTGTCCCTGTTTGCCAAGGATTGTCCTTGGCTCCACCTCCACCCAGCTTTGCCAATAAGCATAGGTATGAAATCAAATCATCTGACAGTGAGAGTGCTCCTGTGTTTTCTGTGAGCAACCCTGTGATTGTTCACCCTCCCACAACTGTCCCTTTGGTTGTGGCTCCTCTGACCTTTGTTTCTGAGAGCCCCGCCTTGGTTAGTTCCTACAATTGCACACAGAGTGTAGAGCTGGCTGAAGCTCTCCTTTGTGGGTTTCACCTACGTCCTTACAACCGCCCTGACCAGATCCTTTCTATCTTCTTTCATTATTGAGATCAGGAGTCTTTTTGGGAGCTCTACTTGCTATACCAAAACACTTCTTTTCAGGCCCTCCAGGAGCGCCTTTCTGGGGGAGAACACACTGTGGAATACCTTACTGGCTTTGTACAGCCTTCTGTTAAGCAGCTCCAACTTGTTACTGCATGCCAGAATCTTGAGTTGTCTTCCCTGGGTGTTGTGTTTGGCTCCTGGGGACAACATCCAGGAGGACACAGCGGGAAATCTTTATAACAAAAGATTTGAGGTTTGAAGCTAGCCTTGGGTTAGCCTTCAGGGCAAAATTAAGGGCACATACCTTAATTTCCTGGAAAACAAGAAGAGAAAGTCCTTTTGGCAAAAAGGACAGGAAAAAGCTTGAAGATTATTAAAGCCAACACAAATGTGGATAAACTTGTCTTTATTAGGAGAAATGATTCTACTTTAAATAGTAGACAAGGGACAGTGATCACTCATTAGGAAGACAGAGTGGCTGAGGGGGTCACGTTGGGATGAGGTCATACCAGGATCAATCACAGACAGGTACAATAATCTGGAATGGGTGGATATTGGACCAGACCCATTTGCAGAAGGCAAGGAATATCCAAAATTGAAAGCAAACCCAGCCAAATCTTTGCAGCTATCAATATTTGAAGGCCATATCAAAATAGCATTAATTGCGCAATTTACGACATCTCCCCCCTCAAGATTGGACACAGGGAGTTGATATTTGCGGAGAAATTTGGAGTGAACACGGGCAAAAGGACGTCCAGAAGACAGTAGTTTCACGGTATACTTGACACCCTTCTTAAAGGTGACCTCACAGGGCCCAACCCAGAGGGAATCCAGCTTATGAGCTCTACCACCTGTACAATTCTGGTAGTAGAGAACTAGATTGCCTATTTGATACTCAGGGAGGGGGCTCTAGCAGCATTGGACGGGGAGAGCTCCAGAGCCTTGACCTTGTAAGCAGTGGAATAAGCTGTTGCTTGGATGTCAATGATACAATTGGTTAAGTCTTTAACATGGGCCTCAGGATTTGCAGACACATCAACTTTGATCAAGGGGGGTCCCAAGATTGAGGGGGTGGCAGCTTCACGCCCATACAGCATGGCAAAAGGGGACTGACCAGTCACTTGGTGTCTACTGAGTTGGTAAGCAAAGAGAGCAGCAGGGAGGAACATATCCCAATTGGCAGCGTCAGAGAGCGTGAGCTTCCTCATTATGGACACAAGGGTGGAGTTTGCTTGTTTGACAGTTCCATTGGTTGAGGGGTTATATGGCGCAGAGAACAATTGGTGGGTCCCCATAGCTTCGACAATAGAAGTGATGAGGCAAGCATTAAAGTTGGTACCATTGTCAGAAAGCAGGACTTGAGGGCAGCCATGTCGATAGAAAATGTCTTGCAGCAAGAAAGTAGCCGTGGTCTTAGCAGTTATATCTTTTGTTGCTCTGGCTTCAACCCATTTGCTAAAATGGTCTACGGCAACTAAGATAAACCAACATCCCAACCTAGACCAAGGGAAAGGCCCAACAGCATCAATACTCACTGTGTGGAAGGCATGCTTTGGAGGGATGAGCTTGAACTGGTGTTGGGACGGGCAAGGGCGTTGGAGCTGACAGGAATGACAGGAGGCAAGGACATCAGGGATCAGGAGGCGCATGTTTTCCCAATAGAAGTTTTTGCACAACCAGTCATGAGTCTTTGCTATGCCTCCATGTCCAGTGTCAATGTGAGCTTGGAGGATAATGGCTATCCTCATGCTAGGGCAAACGTAGGGTAGGTAGGCATTGTTAACCTTTTTGAAGAGCTGCCTATCACAAATTACAGTGTCCTTGGATAGGGTCTGTAGTGCCAAGCAGATGTCTTCTGGCTCAGTGGTCCAAGAGTCAGGGTACCCTATTAACTTGTATAGACAATCAGCGTCAGCGGGATGGATAGCTAGGATTGGCATCCTTGACAGGCCATCAGCATTCTGATGTTGGGCCCCAGGACAGTGTATCACAGTGAAATTGTATCCTTGTAGACGCAGAGCCCAACACGCTAGTTGACCTTCAGGCTCCTTTAGTTGTTGCAGCCATTTGAGGGAGGAGTGATCTGTGACCACAGTGAAGTGGGTCCCATAAATGTAGTGCCAAAACTGTTTCACCGCATGCAGCACCGCCAAGCATTCCTTCTCAGTGACGCTGTAGTTCTTCTCATGCTTATTGAGGACCCGCAAAGAGTAGGCTACAGGTCAATCCACGCCTTCATTGTCAAGCTGGGCAAGGATGGCACCCACAGCTACTCCACTAGCGTCAGTATACAAGATGAACTCTTTATCATAATCAGGATAGACCAAGATAGGAGCCTCTTTGAGCTTGGCCTTCAACGCTTTGAATGCTTGTTGTTGGCTGTCTGTCCATTCAAAGGGGACGTTGCAAAGCAACTGGACAAGGGGTTCACTCAGTTCAGCAAAATCAGGTATGAACTGTTGGTAGTAGCCCATCATGCCAAGGAATACTTGAACCTCTCAAAGATTTGTGGGAGGTAGCATCTTGTCAATGGCTTCCACCTTGTTATTCATGGGGCAGATTCCAGTTTGAGTGACCTCATGACCTAAGAATTCAAGACGTTCCTTAAAGAAGGAGCACTTGGAGGGTTTGAGTTTCAAGCCAGCTTTGCAAATCTTGATGAAGACAGCCTTGAGGTGTTCCAAGTGGTTGGTAAAGGTAGCGCTGAATACAGTGATGTCATCAAGGTACACAAGGACACAAGAGAGCTTTAGGTCTTGTAGGATGGAGTCCATAGCCCTTTGAAATGTAGCAGGGGCATTGCAGAGCCCCTGGGGCATACAAGTGGGTTCAAAAAGGCCTTCTGAGGTGATAAGCGCAGCCTTTTCTCAATCTTCAGGAGATAAGTCAACTTGCCAGTATCCAGAGGCTAGATCCATGGCTGAGAAAAACTTGGAACCACCCAGCTGTCTGAGAGCATTGTCAATCCTGGGCAAGGGGTACAAGTCTTTCTTAGTGAGAGAGTTCAGGCGGCAATAGTCCATTACAATGCAATGTCCGCCATCTTTCTTCTTGAGAATCAGTAACAGGGAAGCCCAAGGACTTTGGGAAGGAGCTAGTAACCCAGCGTCCAGAAGTTGCTTGAGTTCTTTAGACACTTGAGCATCCTCCACCCTACTACGGCGGTATGGTTTGGCACAAAAGGGGGCACATCCCCAGTATCAATCTGATGGATGACTCCTTTAGCTAGGCCATAGTCCGTAGGTCCAGAGGCAAAGATGTTGCTAAACTGATTGAGCAGGTCCAACACGTCTTTTTGTTGAACAGGAGACAGTTGGGGGAAATCAGCAGCAGTGAACAAGGAGAGAACTTGAGGATTGTCTTCAGGTAGATTGAAATCACTGAAAGTTCCAAAGGGGTAGAGGGAGGCCACTTGTTCTGCTCCCAGTATACGACCATGCCCTACAACCTGGCCTTGGGTCACCTGCATGGGCAGGGCTGTCAGGTTGGCAAGCAGTAATTGTACAGGCTCTTTGTGGGTTTGATCTAGAATCCCAGGACACAGGCGGGGCTCTTTACAGCTTAGGGATTCAGGTGAGTAAAGTTCTAAGAACAACTTTTCAGGTAGCTCATAAGAAATCTGGGAATCAATCACCACTTGAGAGCCTAGGGGGAGGTGGTGCTAGCAGAGGTACCCCTTCTTCTGCAGGGCAGGAAGGAGGAGGGGTGCACATGTTGGAGGAGTGAGTCCTATACTTGAGAGAGAAGATACCTGTAGGGTACTCAAGCACGCAAGTTTTAAGACGTTTTCCTGGGAGGCGCGGAGGTTCCTCAAAAATCAAAGGAACCTCATATCCTAAGAGCAAAAGGTATCCATCTTGTAAGTTTACAATCCTGTTATATTCTTGGAGGAATTGAGTACCAACCAAGAGGTCATAGCTTTTGTTCTCAAGGACTACAGCAGGGGAAGCAATGAGGAGTTTCCCAAACCTCATGGGTAGAGCAGAGTAGGCACCAATGGCCTGTGTTTGTGCCATGCCAGCTGTGCCATACAACTGCGTGTAGTTGAGGTCAGGGGCCAACTTAAGTTTCTTCATTAGTTTTGAAGATACTACGTTGACTGGAGAACCTGTGTCCAAGATGGCTTTGATCTTAACCTTTTGGATTGATACTTCCACGCGGGTTGTATCTTTCCCAAAGGGGGCAAGACTGCTAACACATCTTGTGCAGCCTCTAGCTCCTTTTCCCATTTAGCTAGCATGCACTGTAACGCAGGAATCTCCTTATATACAGTCTGTAGCAGGAGAGATACAGTTACATTTTGGAAGAGGGCTTTGGCTAGCTTGGCTGCTTCCTCAGAAGAATCAACCAAGACAGGAGGTCAATGGGCTTGAGCTAGGTAAGGGCAAGCCACCATGGATTTAGCTTCACTTGCAGGTACTCAGGAAGTGGTGGTGGTCTTCCCAGAGCAAAGCTTGTATGGGACAGGGATAGTTTCTGGAACAGCCAAGACAGAATAGCCATAACTATCAGAATCTTCACTATCAGAATCTTCAGGTTCTGAATCACTGGAGAGATTGTGAAATAGATGAAGGATAGTTGGGCCAGAGGAAGAGGGAGCTTCCTCATCAGACAGAGGATCAGGGGGAGACAGGGGAGATTGGTCAGCAGAGAGCGTCTCTGTTTCTAAGCTGACCTCTCTTTTCCCGCCTGTTCCTTAGGATCACAACCTTCCACTTGGGGATTAGTGCAAGTACGCAAGTGGTGCCCAATTTGGCCACAGTTATGACAACCTTGCCTCTTAGCCTGTCCACCAGCACCCAGGGTCATAATGTGCGGCGTACAAGAGGTAGTCCCAGCATTGCTGGCTTTATTTTCACGTACCACCGTACCTCCATGGGTCAAATGCATGTCTTGCAAGAGCGTCTTAATGCTCTTCATGGAGGTGAGCAAAGCCTTGTGTGCCTTAAAGTGTAGGCATAGAAGCTGGTTCACCTTCAAAGCATTTGAACAAGCTGTGTAGGCTTCCTGGGGAGTTAACTGTCAACTAGTGATTAACTGCTGGCCTTCAATGTAGAAACAATCTGCAAACTCAGCCAGGGTTTCCTTGGGCTTAAAGGCAATGTGCATAAATGCATCCTTCTTGACCTCCAAGCTGAGGTCTCCTCCAAACTCCTCAATAAGGAGGCGCTTCATGTCCTCCCAAGTGACAATGGAGGGGAGCTTGGGGACCACTACTTCTTGGCAAGTGGGATGGAGGCAGGTGAGGATATGTTCCTTTTTGAGTTTGTCAGTAGCCCTACGCATTGCAGTTTTGTAAATGGTTAGAAAGGCGGCAATGGTAGAGGTTTTTGGATTAAATATCTGCTTGAAGGTTGGTTTGTAGTTTAGGGTCAATGGACAAGGACAAGGACTGACTGTTTTCACCAGGGTTGAGGACATTAATATGAGGGTTGCCTTCAAACTTGGATTCAGCAGCAGGTTGTCTGGCCCAGAGGAGTCAAAGGCTTTCCTCTAGGGTATCCAAGGTGGAGCTGTTCTGTCCACTAATATCCCTAGCAGTGGCAGCAGCAGTCCCAAATTTATCAATCTTAATTTGTTGTACTGCCAAGGTGCCAGCAATCCCATTGAGGCAAGTGGTCAGGGAAGTGGTCTGCGCAACCAAGGGGACAACTTGTCCATTCAGTGTCTCGGTAAAGCAGGAGAGGTTTTGTACCTCTCTTTCCAATGTGTCTTGCCTATCAGCTACATCATTTGTCACTTCTGCAAGCTGATCTAGTGCACGTGCACAGTTGACCCGGGGTTGACCTTCCAAACCAGGGCAACAACCATGATTGCCATGAGCAGGAGTATTAACAACTTCACCTTCCTCTTCATCTTCAGATTCAGATGACAAATCCTCAGAATTAGAGAGGCGCTGTCTTAAGTACTCAATTTCACCTTGCAAGGTAGCCACCTGATCAGTGAGGGAGGCAATACAAGGGTCAGGCATAGGTTCGACTGGAGGGGGGTTCTGAACAGAAGCTTGACGTCAAGTGGTAGCCTTGAGTTTGGCAATTGCCTCCCATACCTTGGTTTCAAAATCAGATGGGGCCTTGAACAGGAGGAGCAGGAGGAGTCACCTCAATAGACGCTACCCTATCATCCACATAATTTTGCACCTGGTATAGAGTGTCGCCTAGTGCAGCCTTATCTAGACCGTATTGATGCTGTAGATGGCGGCCCCAAGTATCAACATGAGCTCCTACCAATTCAAGTTGCAAGTTGACATGCTCCCTGAATTGATTAAGTTCACTAACCAGAGTCTCAAAATCCTGGCAATGGTTTAGCAGAAAGGCCTCAATTTGCTCACGCCACGCTGCCTGATGTTCATCCAATTTGCATAGTTGGTCCTTGATGTATCCAGGGAGCAAGGAACAAAGGGAGTTCAGGGAGGAGGTTAAGTACTTCTGTGATGCCAGTGAATTGCGCTGGTTGTCAGAAATACACGCAAAGAGACTGTGGGACCATTCTTGATAGGCCATATTTTGAGCATGGTTATTTGAGACAGCGGTGGCTACAGCATTCAATAGTTGATTCTGGGATCCTAAGGCAAGTTGATGGTGAACTAGGGCAGGTTGGATGAACTGGTTGACCAACACGCCAATTGTATCCATGGATTCCATCAGCGCAGGGGGAGACCAAAGTCCAAAAGGAAGGAGTACAGGTCTTCAGAAGCGTACCCAGGACAGAGGCCAGGGATAGTGTGCATTGCCACAGTGCCAGAATGGAGAAGGGAGCAGGCGGCAGCACAAGCTTGCTTGTAATTGAGAGAGAAAGCTGGAAGGGGGGCCCACACAGGCCCGGGAGACAGAACCAATACCATAGGAGTTGAGGGGGCATTGGTGATGTCTTCTTCTAGAGGGGGACTAGAGACTTTAGGTTGTTTGGGTACTTCAGAAACAAAGGGAGAAGGACCAGAGAATGTGCGTGGGAAAGGGGTAACCAAGGGGCTTGCAGCCCCTGTAGTGAGCACCATTTTGTTGTGTTTGGCTCCTGGGGACAACATCCAGGAGGACACAGCGGGAAATCTTTATAACAAAAGATTTGAGGTTTGAAGCTAGCCTTGGGTTAGCCTTCAGGGCAAAATTAAGGGCACATACCTTAATTTCCTGGAAAACAAGAAGAGAAAGTCCTTTTGGCAAAAAGGACAGGAAAAAGCTTGAAGATTATTAAAGCCAACACAAATGTGGATAAACTTGTCTTTATTAGGAGAAATGATTCTACTTTAAATAGTAGACAAGGAACAGTGATCACTCATTAGGAAGACAGAGTGGCTGAGGGGGTCACGTTGGGATGAGGTCATACCAGGATCAATCACAGACAGGTACAATAATCCGGAATGGGTGGATATTGGACCAGACCCATTTGCAGAAGGCAAGGAATTTCCAAAATTGAAAGCAAACCCAGCCAAATCTTTGCAGCTATCAATATTTGAAGGCCATATCAAAATAGCATTAATTGCGCAATTTACAACACTGGGTGACACCCTCCTCTCTTGCAGCTGTGAGTGAGCTGACCAGTGGGCCACTGCCAACGCCTCCTTTTTGGAGATGTGGGCCGTGGTTCTTTCTAATCAGTCCATGGGTGGAATGCACATGCAAAAATTGATGAACTGATTGACATCCTAAACACAAAGTTCAGGGCCATAGTACACAAAGCAATGGACGCCTGTGGAGCTTCTCTGGCATGGCTACAAGACATGCACAAGTTCTGTGCTGAATTTGACAATTTCAGTGTGAGAATGGCAGACAACTAAGCCACCATGGACCAGAACGTGATTGCCCTGGACAAAGAAGTGGAACAGATTGGCTTGCGGCTTCATTAGTTCAAAAAATATGTCCTGGACAACTTCCAGAGGCTAGAAGCAATAGTTGACAGCCACCTGAAAGTATCCTGCTCATCCACGCCAAAACTGCTACCTTGCCCAAACAGTGCAAAGATTGAAACACTGGAGACTAAAGTAGCAACCCTGGAGAGCATAATCAGTGTATATTAGGAGGAGTTTGCTAGAGTGCACAAGACCATAATGGCCCTGCAAACGGAGCAGACAACCTTGAAGAATGCCGTGTCACACCTATCCAAAATCACCATGGGCGTAGAGTCTGAGCTCTGCCAAAGAAGCCTGCAGATAGACAATAGTAATGTCCATGACCGCCTGGCTAGAATGGAAGCTCAGATCCAGCTACTAGAAACAAAAGGCTGCAAGTGCACTTCCATCAGCCAGCAAAAATCATCCTCAATGAACACAGACCACTATGAAGACACCGCTGACACCTATGAGGAGGAAGGGGAACACCCAAACAGGGAGATTCCCAAAGTGTTCACCACTCTTCCAAACAGAGAGCCATTCTTCCCAAAGCTATGCCTAGGGCTAGGCGTAGCTACACAGTGGATAGACAATCAAATGCCTCTCCCTGCCAGCCCACTGAGCCTGTGATACCAAACAAACAATTTAAGCCCCTCAACCTCCCCATTTTTCATAAGCAAGAAAATTTTAACTCCTTCCTCAGGCTTTTCAAAATGGCCATGAGAGGCGCCAGTGACCATCAGAAGGCAACCACTCTCATTGCCACATTGGATGCAGTAAGTGTCAATATGGTGATGCCACAACTACCCACTACCAACTGAAGTTATCAGGAAGCAAAACAAGCTGTACTTGAGGAGTTTGGTGTAGAGGGCATCCTCTTCACTAGGAAGTCTGAATTCAGAGCTATAAAGTTTGCCCCAGGGGAAACACTGCAGGAATTTGCAGAACATTTATATCATGACACATTAGTGCTCCTGGGTATGGAATAGTTTCCACATTTGACATCTGTGCTGCAATAAAACAGGCAACCCATCCCTATAAGGAACTACACCGTACAATGGCCCCTGTCTATGCCAAGGGCAAGGATGTGCCAGAGATTGTAGACTGTCTACATAGCCATGCTGAAACGTTTGGTCCCCCCAATAGACATGAGACCAAGCAGCCAAAGACAGTCCATGAGAAACCATGTTACCAGAAGGAAGACACTGTTCTTTCCTCTTCCCACCTTCCTGACATAAAAGTCCTCTATTGCATTGCCTGCAATACAACAGGGCATTAGAAATCAAAATGTCCAAATAACGCCAAGAAGGTATACATTGTGCATAATAATTATGCTGGTGCCAATGAAGGAAAAGCCAAGGCAGAGTAGAAGAGGGAAATTTTACCTCTGCCAAAGCTCTCAACCTTCCCATTGAACCTGGCCTCAAAGTGCACTTCCCTGAAGATCTACAAGAGGACACAATACACATAATTGTAGCCAAAAGCCTTTACACTGTGACTACCTGCTCCCAAGCTAAAGCCCAGCAAAAAGAGGCTGCCCTGGCCAAAGTTTTAAAACCTTATGTTGCTCAAATCCAGGACACCAGGGAAAACTGACATTTGCCATGTTCTAATGATACCCCAAACCTGAAGTCAATCCAAGTAGCTTTCCCTCTGGAGCAGCTAAAGTCTACATACCCTGATGTTTGCAAAAGCCTGCTCCGCACCTTGGAGAGTGATGAATAACAAAATACACACATTAAAAAGCCTCAATAACTCTTATATTGATTGCACATACATTTACATATTTGTTAACAATAATTGCATTTGAGCAATTGAGGATAGCAGTGCCCCATTCACCATCATCTCTACTAAGATGGTGAAGAAACTGGGTATAGCCACATATTTAGACTATAGATTGCCGTTTGGTACAGCTAGTAAAGAACCCAATTACTTGGTGGGAGCATATAGCACACTACCTATGCAATTTGGTTCCATTGCAGTATCTGCTCCAGCAGTTGTACTGCCAAGCAAAACCTATGATTTCCTCATAGATACCTCCTTCCTGGTGAAATATGATGTCATGAAACATTGGGGTCTTGCCACCTTTGAGATCCTGGGACAAACCCTGCCCTTGTTTTTCAGTCAGGAATGACAAGACACCACACCCAAACCCTGTAAGTTTGTCAATCTGGTCTACGCCAACAGGATTGTTCCTGTTGAATACAAACTTGTTGGAAAACACAGAAGGAAACCCCCTACCCAGATCCTGTAGCATAGGTGTATCCTGCTAAGGGCCAGATCTGTGTTCTCCTTGAAGCCTAGGCACCAGAAGATTGCCAAGACTAGTTTGTTGGTGGTTGTCCCTGAAGGACTCTATGGGGAAGTTATCAAACCCTGGGGCTGTTCTTGCTTTGAACTGTGCATTGCGCCAGGAACTGTTGCCCCTGGCTAACAAGAGATCCATGTCCTCTTGGCTAATCTCATAAAAAAAGCGCTTTCTATCAAGAAAGATCAAGTGGTAGGCTTCCTACACTTCTACCCTACAGAGGAATTATCTGAGGTAAATGGGTTTGGCACATTCAAGAAAATGTGTATACTGGATGACCCTGAGCCAGCAGTCCATCTGAATACACCCCTAGCAGACTTTTCCTCACTTGGCCTTGAGGAACAAGCTCAGGCATCATTTTTGTTTGAGAAGTACTGCTTAATATTTGCTGAAAGAGATCTTGACCTGGGTTGTGCTGAAGGAGTAACTCACCACATTGATGCAGGGTCCACTCCTCCAATTTTTATGCGCCCCATACAATAGTCAAAAGCAAACAAGGAATTTGTCTCTGAAGAAGTCAGCAAGTTACTGAAACAAGGCATGCTGGTTCCGTTCAAAAGTCCTTGGGCGTCTCCTATTCTGATTTCCAAGAAGAAGGATGGCTCCAACCAAGTTGTCATTGACTATTGACATATCAACAAGGTTCCCAAAAAGGACTCATACCCCTTGCCCTGCATAGACAACACATTAGACTGCCTTGGAGGCGCTAAGCACTTCTCTGCTATGGACCTCATATTGGGTTATTGGCAGATCAAACTGCCCCCCAAGGAGCAGAAAAAATGTGCCATCATAACCTAACAAGGACTATTTAAATCAACAAGAATACCATAAGAACTGTGTAATGCTCCTGCAACCTTTCAGAAAGCAATGGACATCATCTTTGGTGACCTTAAGCTCTCCTGTGTCTTAGTGTACTTGGCCAACATCAACATCTTCTCTAGGACTTTCACCAAGCATCTAGCCCACTTGGAAGAAGTCTTCAAGAGGCTAGCAGCTGCCAATCTTAAGATAAAGCCGCACAAATACCAGTTTTTTAAAGACCAGCAGGAATACCTGGGCTCGGTCATAGATAGTCACGGGCTACAGCCCCAGCCCGCAAAAACTGAAGCCATCTCTAAGATGAAGCAACCTGAGTCAAAACGCAACATACAGGTCTTCTTGAGCATGGTTGGTTACTATTGGCGTTTCATCCCCCGCTTTGCAGCCATTAGAGAACCTCTCTTCCACTTGCTGAAACCAGGAGTTGACTTTGTATGGAGTAAGCAATGCCAAGGAGCCTTTGAAAAACTACGCTTGGCCTTGTCAAGCGACCCTGTCCTGAGGTAACTAGACTTTGACAGACCCTTTGTGATCCATACCAGCGCCTCACTTACAGCGGTTGGGGCTGTACTATACCAACTTGACAACAAAGGACTCAAACACCCTGTGGCATACACTAGTGGAACGCTAAACGTTCATGAACACAACTACATGATGACAGAGCGCAAATGCCTGGAAGTCATCTACCCATGCAAGCAATTTTGGGTCTAAATCCATGGTGTATGGTTCACAATGGTTACAGACCACACATCCCTAGCTTGGCTCCAGAGCCTCAAGGAACCAGAAGGCCAACTTGCTTGTTGGGCGCTGAAACTAAAGGCCTTGGACTAGTAAATCCTCCATTGCCCTGGCAGCAAGCACCAGAACGCAGACTGCCTATCATGCTTACCCACTGTGGCCTTAGTGAGCCCATTAGCGGATCAGCTGTACCTCAAAATGATGAACGGGGAGTTTAGCAACAAGCCCAAGAAAGTGCAGCATATCCTACAAGACCTCCAAACAGATATAGTACTACGCAATGGTGTGCTATACAAGTTGGTGGATGACAAGGAACACATATTCCCTCCTCCCTCCAAAAGGACTAGTATCATCACAGCTGCTCACAAGGCAGCAACAGCGCTCATGTTGACACTAATAATGTCAACAGTGGCCATGTCAAAAAAGTGTCAGCATGGCCACTGTCAACTCAAACTCTAAATCCCCTATGTTTTTTGCTATTTGCACTAGCCTAATTATTTTTTTAAAGCGTTCAGGGGTGTGCACCCAGAAAACACGACAAAATTGTGGCCATTTCAACACAATTCAATATTAAGCTTAATAAAAAAACTCAATTCAAGCAGATTTTTCCTTTGCATTTACTAATAAAAAAAGATTATTTTTTATTTTTTTTACAACATAAAAGTGTCAATGTTGACACTTTTAAGCCAAAATTATTTTTAATACTAAAACTAAAACTTCTACAGTAAAAAAATTAAGTGCACATTTAAAAAGATTTTTTTATTAAATTAATACATAGAAAAAGACATTGCACATACATTGATGATTAAAATGTTCATCTTATAAATATATGTGTCACTTATTCTGGCTTTAATACATTAAGTGGATTAGTGGCTAATGGCAATCTAATAATTTAAGCGTGAGTTAATATGTAAGTTACTATAAAATTTATTATTAAAAATAATGTCGACACTCAGAAATGTTGGTTATTTGCTTGTGATCATCTGCCAGGGTGGAGTTAAGAAAATTAGAGTGGCACAATTACGCTTAAATTAATATGTCACCTCATATAAAGAATGTTGTAAGTGACGTTGTTGACACTTTACCCTTTTCATTGCTGAATACAACTTTCTTAAGAACTTTCAATATACGCAATGATAAAATATCATATTACCACTACCCAAAATATTATTTTTAATAAAGAAATAAAGAACTTTGATATTTTTTTACTTATTTTCATGTTGCAACTGAGTTTTCAGACTTGCCTGCCAATGTATCTTACAGTACACAGGGGGCGCTCAATGAGTTGCATCTTGACATATCTAACAACATGAATCAATCTGATGGCAATATTGAATTGTGGGCACTTTCTCTTAATTAGGAGCACTACCAATTTGACCTGATGGTCCCCACACAAGTTATTCCTTGGCTTCAAACCTTACATGGAACACCCCACTAATCCACCCCCTTGTGGCCTTGTGGCTTTCCCCATATGGTATATTAATCACAATATTCTAAAATAAAAAAATACCTTATTCTATTCATTCTTTTCCTTTCTATTGGACTGTTGTCTTCCCATATTCAAATACTGAACTCTCATTGGTTCAGTTGCAACAGTGGTAGCAGTGGTAGGTTCACAACCTACCTAAAACAAAAATCCCCCCTAAGAAAGGACAGGGTACAGGCTGTATGGCTACTCCCCATCAAGAGACTTTCCTGCCAATTCCCAATGGGGACATTTCCAATGGGTATTATATTTACCAAGACCAGCTAGTTCTTACAAGTGTGTATAATTGACTCTGCCTTGGACAGTGTGACACTAGCGTCACCCTGCCTCAGTCAGACCTTTCACAGAGAATGCTCAATCTCCAGCTGGAATCCTTTGCAGGTGGGCTCAAAGGAGCCAACATTTTCAGTTGGCTTCACTCCACCAAGACCTGCCTCCGTATCTGTCAGGCTCCTGAGCCATGTGGGTTGCTATGGCGTCTGGGCGCCTCACTGGGCCTGCCGCTGTGTGGTTTACCAACTGGGCCAGTCAAGGAATTGATATCACCTGGGCATCATTCAGGGACACTGCAAAGTTCTGCTAAAGCAAAACCTTCTCACCTATTGTGGTGGTAACTTCCCTTCTGGCAATTAAACAGACTGGGTTTGTCCCCAAATACCTTGCCGCCTGGCAGCAAGCTCTTGCTGCTGCCCCTGAAGCCGTGACTGAAGGAAATGCCATGCTTCTCACCCTGATAGTCAATGGGCTCAAGCCCCACATTTGTAAGTGGGTCCCCGTAGGTTGCTGCACCTCCATTGATGACTGTTATAAGGCCATTGTGGAGGCCAACAATCAGACTTAAATGGGCTTCTGCTGCACAAATGATGCTCCACCTCAACCTCGTTCAACACCTGGCAGTGCCCACAGCCAAGTAGGCTGCCACCAGCCCCACCAGCAGGAAAATGGGATTAAACGCCCCCGCAAGAGGGAACTCCAGCTAGCACAAATTGAGGACCAGGGAAAAGCCTGGAGGTTGTAGTTATAAGAGGTTCTACAACCCCACTTGACCCTCACTCTCAATCCCTCCTTGAAAAGAATCCCTGCAACTACAGTGTACACAATGTTGAAACTCTCAACATATTTCAGGTCCACAGTGACAACCCTGTTCTCCAAGAAAGCCACTCTTCAAATAAAGTAACCTGCTTGGCTTATCCCTTCTGTTTTTGTGGGAACACCCACAAGTTACTGGTAGATACCGGGGCTGACCACACTATGGTGGACCAGGCGTTTGCTGACTCTCAACAATTGGACCAAGTGCCCAGCAGGTTCAAAGCAGTACAAGTAGCTGACTCCTTTAGAGTGGCAATTACTCATGAGACAGTACCCTTATCTGTGAGAATAGGAAACGTCCAGGTTAAGCTCTCTGGGCCAATCATGGCAGGTCTCAGCCATGATGTAATTTCTGGCTTTGTCACAACCGTCTCTACATTGACTGGGATACATCTGTTATCACCCTCAATAGAAATGGGGTGGGCTTTCAGATATATCCTGTTAAAATGAGCAAACTGCTTCACAATACTGTGTTTGTCAGAATAACCAAAACAGGCTTGTACTATTTCAAGGGGGGAAAACTAGACTTTAACCAATGCTCAGTCAAAGTTATCCATGCTGAACCCTCTGCGGCCCCTCCCTTGACCACTTCATCTCCACCAGAACTTGTCATGCTCCTTGATGAGTATAAGGACGTCTTCAGCAAAACACTAGACCAACTATCTCCTCCCCAAGAGATCCAGCATGCTGTACAACTCCAAGGGTTGTTACCTAAAGCACGTCCCTTACATTGTCTTACACCAAAAGAAGATGAGACCCTCCACCAGCACCTTGTAGACACACTTGACAAGGGCTTCATCTGCCTCTTGCTCTCTCTGTACAGTGCTGCTGTCTTCTTTGTAGCCAAGAAGGACTAATCCCTTTGCCTTGCCACAGATTACTGCGCCTTAAATGAGGCAACTGTTAAGAATAAGTACCCCCTGCTGTTTATTAACAACCTGTTGACACACTTGCGGGTGCAAAGGTCTTTAGAAAGATTGATCTCACTGCAGGGTATAACCAGGTCTGCATTGCACCAGGGGATGAAGTAAAAACTGTTTTCTGCACACGCTACAGGTTGTTTGAGTGTTGGGTCATGAACTTTGGGATGACCTACACTCCTTCCACCTTTGCCATATTGATGAACAAAGCATTTGGGGAATCAATTGGGGAATGTGTGGTTGTGTACCTTGACAACATTATTGTCTTTAGTAAAGATCAAACCACGCACCTCCAACACCTCTGTGCTGTCCTTGACACCCTTCAGAAAAATCAGATAAAAGCTAAACCCTTCAAATGTGAGTTTCTCAAGTCAGAGCTGCTGTTCCTTGGGAATACTATCTCTGACCAAGGGATAAAGCCCAACCCTGCCAAAATCAAGGCAATCACCTACATGATACCCCCCATTGATGTGCTACAGGTATGTACATTCTTAGGTATGGTTGCCAAAGTGCGCAAGTTCATTCCCAATTGCAGGGAACTAATTGCACCTCTCACTGAGCTCCTAAACACTAAACAGTGCTTCCATTGGACCCCTGCCAAAGATCAAGCCTTCAAGACGTTGAAACAAAGACTTAAAACTGCACCTGTATTGCAGTTCCTCAATCAGAACCACCAGTACAAACTCAAGACTGACACCTCTGACAGATTCATAGGGAGTGTGCTACAGGTAGAAACTGACAAAGGCGTCTTTCTCCCCATGGCATACAAGTTAAGGAAGCTTACCAACTTGGAGCAATGTTACCCTATACATGATAAAGAGTTAGCGGCAATTGTGCAATGCGTTGAGAAATGGTGCTGTTACCTGGAAGGGGCTACCTTTCCACCCCGCGTCCTGACAGATCACAAGACACTCCAGTACTTCAACACTCAGTCCCACTTGACACACCACCAAGCAGGCTGGGTTGAATGTCTATCCCCCTACCAGTTGCACATCAAGTACAAACCTGGGAAGGAACTTGTCACAGCTGATGCCCTCTCACAATTCTACATAGCGTCCATCACCAGGGACAATGGCTTGGATCCAGATTGGCCAATGCTGTACCTCCGGTCTGAAGTGACTTGTTACAAAGGCCTTAACTCAGTAACCATCTCCAAGCTGAAGGACAACAAAAAAAAGTTCACCACTGATGATGGCAACGTCTGCTGCCAGGAAGATACAGGTGAGAAGACACCTTACATTCCCACCACATAACAAGGCAACACAATACTGCATTATCACTGCACCTTGGGTCATATCAGAGGATTCAACCTCTTTGAGATCATTAAACAAAAGGTTTGGTGGATGTGTATGCGCCAAGATATCTTGGATCTCCTTGAAACATGTGTGCTGTGCAAAAAGAATACATCCAAACCTGCACCCCCAGGTCTGTCCTGCCCATCAAAGCCATGGAACCCTTTGAACAGTGGGCCCTTGATGCTGTTGGGCCTCTCCCTGAAGACAGACTGTGGAAGAAGTACACCATAACAGCCATTGACTACTTCACCCGTTGGCCAGTAGCATGGGCAGCAACTAACTACACCACCATCACCCACTTCATTGGCAAGGAAATTGTGACCCGCTTTGGGTGACCCAAATGTCTCATCACAGATGGTGGCCCCAAAATTGTTGGGTATGTCATGAAGGCGTACTGCACCAATAATGCTCTCTAACAGATAGTTACCACCCCCTATGATCTGCAAGCCAATGGGCATGTAGAGTACTTAAATGGCTCACTGGTTCAACTGATTTCCAAGCTCTCACAGGAGCACCCAAATACCACATGGACTGAACACTTTCCCACCACTCTACTTATTTTACAAGCAAGAATCAACAGAGGCACTGGATTCAGTCCCAGTGCCTTGGCCTTTGGAGCGCCTGACAGTCTGACAGGAGTTGAACAGGGAAAGTTACAGTCTACAGTTCCTAGAAAGCCCCCCTGTTGACAACTCAATCCCTGAATTAATGGTGTGCCAAGGCCCAAGAACTCAAACACAAACAAATTGGAAGAGGGACAAAGCACCTTGAAGCCAGATACACTGTAGGTGACCCTGTCTACACCCTCAATCCCAATTCTGCCAAGTTAGAACCCAATCACCTGGGGCCCTTCAAGATAGCCGCAGTCTAAGACAATCACACCTATCAACTTGAAGATGCCCAAGGAAACGCCAAGAAGCTCCACCATGATTGCTTGCACCCCTGTTGTGCTATCCCCACATAAAGTTTGTTTGTGCAGACCTTCCCAGATCTTCTTCAGACTCCAATCCTGGTGTCTGACAACAAGCAGGGGGCAAGGGAGGTGTTGCAACCAAGTTTCCAGACTTTACTGCCAACATATCTTACAGTACACAGGGGGCGCTCAATGAGTTGCCCCTTGACGTATCTAACAACATGAATCAATCTGATGGCAATATCAAATTGAGGGCAATTTCTCCTAATTAGGAGCGCTACCAATTTGACCTGATGGTCCCCACACAAGTTAATCCTTGGCTTCAAACCTCACATGGAACACCCCACTAAGCCACCCCCTTGTGGCCTTCCCCATATAGTATATTAATCACAATATTCTATAAAAAACAATACATTATTATATTCATTTCTGTCCTTTCTATTGGACTGTTGTATTCCCTGATTCAATTAATGAACTCTCGTTGGTTCAGTTGCAACATTAATATGTTTTTTTTAAATTTTATTATGTGAACAAAAACATACAGAAAACAGTTAATATTTGCTAGCCTGCGTAAATTTAATTAACCATACTATGATTTTTTCATAGTAAATTTTCTAAAAAATGTCAACAGTGAGAATATTGTTAAAAAAATGTCTACAATTTTTCTAATTGTCAGTGAAAATTTAGCCTTTTAATTACTAATTGTCACTCATAATGTCAACACTTTTCAGTTCTCACATATAAAGCTTTATGTTTTACATAATAAAATCATCTGATTTTTTGATATATTGTATTTTTAAATTTTCTCTTTCATATTTTTTTATTTTTTTAAATAAAATTCATATCTAATCATAATACTTTTACACATTTCTCTTAACTTTTAACTTGTTATTTATAACTTTAATAAAATAAAAACTATACAAGTATTTTTTACCTTTTAAATGCCAATAAAAGCCATATAAAGTTTGCTTTTTATATATTATATTTTTTATGTTGTTTTGTTTGTTTTTTAAACAAAGTGCTTTTTTTTAAACCCTTTTAATTATTATTTTAGGACAAGAACACCTCTAAGCAGCCCAAAGGAACCAAGCGTTCCTATAAGCCCACCAAACCCACCAAAAAGAAGCCTGTCTCATCAAAGAAGGTCACTCCCAAGCCCTCCCCTGAGCCCTCTCCTGAGAAGAGCCCTGCTCACTCCACTGGGGGAGAGGAAACTGATGATTCAATTACTGACCACAGTTTCTACCTCTTGGCTTCAGACAAGGAGCCAACCAAGAAGTGGCGCCAGGCCAAAAAGACCCCACCCAAGGAAAAAGTATCCTGCACATGAGGAGCACCAAGATAAGCCCCCTTCTGCTTCCTCCTCCCACCACAAAACTCCCCCTTCAAGTTCATCTGGGGATGATACAAAGCCCAGCCCTGATTACTTCCTTGGCTTTTGCCATGCTCCTGCTGGCCCATGGGACCCTCTGATGGCCCACAATATCTGCAATGTTGATGGGAAGTTCAAGGTTCCTTCCACCTTACCAAAGTTTCCCCCCATCATTAGTGTCAAAGGTGGGACAGTCATGGTGGCCAACAGTTACATCTTCAGCTACAATAATGCCAACTGGGGCTTCAATAGCTGGCACTATACCTGTGAGGACTGCTCCTGGCCAGTGCAGCTCAATACTAAGCGCTGGGACTTGGTACAGACCATTAAGGGTGAGCATACCTGCATCATGTCCAACACAACCATTGCCTGCCTTCTCAAATGGTATCTGATGCAGGCCATGCCCACCTCAAAGGACCATTCTCCAACCCAGCTGTATGTGCTTGCGTACAAGTACCTCTCCCCCAACAACCTCAAGAGGGTGCTAACCCACACCCAGTTGGTCAAGTTTATGAGTGATAGGTGCCAAGCCTCAAACTTCCTGGATAAGAGTGCCACCACAATTGAAGACCTGGTCCTTTCCAATGCCCTCAAGAAAACTGAGGATGGAGAGATGTTCCTGCTCCATGACAATGGGCAGGAAGTAGAGGATAGGATCATTGCCTACACCACAACCCAAAACCCAGAGCAGCTGAACACTGCTGGCACCTGGCTGTGTGACGGCACATTTTCAACCTGCCCCTCTCTCTTCAAGCAGCTTTAGGTCCTATACGGGCAATTTGATGCACAGATTATCCCCCTTGTTTCTTTCTCTTGCCTAGTGCCAAGACAGAGGTCTATGCCAGAGCATTTAAAATTGTCTGGGATGCTTTGAGCTCCCTTCCCACCAACCAGCTCCCCCCTCCCACCCATGCCACAAGAGCCAATCCCTCCTCCACTGAGAAGGATGAGTCCACCCTAGCTGCAGAGCAGCTAGCTCATGCGCGCTCACTTGGGCCAAAGGTAATCATAATAGACTTTTAGCAAGCTAAGCTCAGAGTATCTGAGGCCACTTTTAATGGAGAATTACAGGGCTGCTTCTTCCATTTTAGGAAGGCCCTCATCAAGAATCTCAAGAGCAAGAAGGTGTCAGGAATTCTTTTCCTGACTCCCTGTTAGTTATATATGATTTGTTGGTAGATATCAACACAAAGGCACAAAACAACAACATTTTCAACTCCATGTGTCCTTTCAGACCTGTTCAGAACAAAAATCAAACCCAGGACTCTAGTTATGAAGATAATGTTAGCATGAAAACAGCCAACACATTTAGATTACCTATTTATTATCCACCTATTAAATTGGAATTTAAATTTGAAAAGCACTTCAAAAGCAATAAGGTTAATAACAGGATTGATAACGTCACTTACTGCTCTTGTTCTGATTGGCTGCTTCACACCAGCCTTACATTTGCTGACCTGTTCTCTCTGCTTTGGGACAAGGCTCTGTATAATAAGATATGCAATCTTCTGGCCTCATGCCGCTTAATTAGCTTTAACCTTGTAAGATCTTTGTAGCTCCTGTTATTTCATCAAATTTTTATGACCATTATTAAGCAATAATGTATCCACCACTTGAAACAGGTATGCTTTACATGATATACACATGAAAATCCTCTTTCATTTCCCAAAGATCCACTCAAATATTTCAGCCTTGATTATAAGGCTATATAAGTGCCCAATTACTATTCATTTCAATTGTTTCAAAAATAAAGAATATTTCCTATCCTATCTTGCTACATCTATTTCTTAGTAACTCCATTTGAAGCTATGAAGGTAATTTATTTCCTGCTATGGTTTCTAGTCTCCTGTTTTACAACTGTAAAAGGTCTTGAGAATCCCACTCCCACCATTGACTGGCAAAAATCCTCCCCCAACAATGCCCATCAGAAGAAGTCCTTGGCCAATGGATGGTTCAAATATCCCTCTGGTCATTGGGGAAGTAAGTTCCACTATGGCCGCCATTCTACTCCTCCACCTGCCAAACCCTTATTGGTACGGCCCCCCACATCCTTCTATCTTTTGACATACATGGTTGGATATTATTTTTTGGGTTGTTTCAGCTCCCTGATGGAAAGTTTTGCATACTTGGGACACTTGGGCCATCTTGCCATGGTCACTGTGTCCATTGGATCAGCCATTGCAGGGCTTAACTTAGGGGCCTTGTCTCACCAAATTGGGGGTCTTTTCCCATTAAAGTGGGTCCCTGACAGAAGGAGCTTTTCAACAAGTATCTTAATGATGGTAAAGGGAAGTGCTGATTTTCCATCATCCAGTTTGCTGCCTTGGCTTTTGTGTGGCTGAGAAAACTGGGATTGGCTTTGAGGCCCTTCTGGAGGATGCTTATATCAAGAAGCACTCCATCATCTTCAAAGGCTACCTGGATTACTTTGAGCGGCAATGGGTAGGAAAGAAGGTGATTGTCCAGAGAGGAAAGAGCAGGGCCACTGTCAGGGATCCAACCAGTGGGGGGTTCCTGAGAACTTGCGGGCAGACGGCCCGCAGGCCCAGCAGGGAGAGCCCACCACAAGATTGGGGCTAACTTTACAATATAAGATAACAATTTTCCAAGGACTGCCCAAGGTCCGCTTACAGGCACCATAGAATCAATCAATCCGGTGAGGGTGATATACATCACCCCAAATATCTGGGTGGAAGTGGATTCATTAGTGGCAACAGATTCTTGCGGGCGGTTGGGCCGCAGGGTGAGGGGCGGTGTCATTGGAACCAAATATGCGGGCAGGAAATTATACTTGTCTTGGAATAGCAGAGGGGGCCAGATAATTTTGGTGCCTTCTCTGTAAAGGACTTCTGTCTCTCTAGTTCTAGCTTTGGGGTCGTGGATTAGGATTTCCTCCAGAGTAAACTCCAAATACGCCGGGTTGGGTGGGTACTTGGTGAAATGTACTGGGCCAAAGGGAGCTCCTGGTGGACGGTAAAGGTTGGGCGGCTGGTCCGCGGTTTCTTGGGGTAGGTGAGTGTGGGGTGCAGAACCGCAAGACATAGGCTGTAAATGAAGTAGAACTAATAACAAGTAAGGTATGATCTGGTTGAACCAAAGGTTCATGTCACTTTATTGCAAGAATGGCAATGGGCATCTTCCTGGCGGTCCAGGGTATAAGTATGCCCATCTGTCATGGTAAAACTTTCACAAATTCCCTTGGCCCGGGGTTTTCCTGTTTACCAGGTCTTCCCAGTCTTTGGTGGCATCAATTGCGGGGGTTATTCCATTGGCTGGCTTGAACTGAGAATGCTCAAATTCCCTAGTCAGGTTGTGGGATTGGTTGTCTCTGGGTGGCCTGCGTTCTATGGGAAGGTTCTCTGTTTCCCCTTCTGCGTGGGCCTGAGTTATTTTGGGATCTGTGGCTGGACCCGCCTGCTGATTGGTTGAGTTAACAGGAACCTTTAGTGTGGGAAGTATTGATGTAGGTGAATTTGATTCATCAAGCTTCAAAGGATTTTCTGAAGTCAAATCCTGCTCTGGTTTGAGCCCAAAAAACTGCGGGCTGGCGGCCCGCAGGGAGCCAGGGTTCGAATCCTGTAGTTGAGGCTTTTCAATAAGCATAGTCAATAAGAGTTTGTCACTTGTGACATCATCCCCTTCTCTCCTGTTGCCCTCCTCCTTCCTGGTCCCTTTTTCCAGGTATTGCTGTATGGCTCCTTGTGCGTTAGGTAGGTTGGAGACCGGTTCCCAGGTGCTTTCTTTGGGGGGGGGTAACCTACCCATTTGACGTAGTACTGTGGGGTCTTGTAGTGGAGGCGGTGTCCATGGATGTACTCTACTTTGTATTTGGTTGAGCGTCCCTCCTGGATGGGTGGAGGGTTGGTCTTGATCTTCTGGTGGGGGAGGGAGGTTCCTTCTTTCTTGAATAGCAGTGATTGGTGGAAGACATTGTGGATTTTCCAAGTAGGCGGCAGCTCTAGTTTGTACGCCACTTCTCCTATTTGCTTTATGATCTTGTAAGGGCCACAGCAGCGGTGGGCTAGCTTCCTACTGGGTACGTGTAGGGGAACGTTCTGTGAGTTGAGGTAAACTTCATTGCCTATTTCCAGAGGTTTCCTGGGGACTCTTTTCTTGTTGGCAAACACTTTGTAGGTCTTAACAGCGCGGGTCAAGTTCCTTAGACAGGTTTCCTGGGTGGTATGTATTTGTTCAATCCAAGTTTGTCCTGCTGTATTCTGTTCCTTGCTGCCAATGCTAGGGTCCCATGATGGATCAAACCCATAGTTGGCCTTGAACAGAGACATCCCAGTGGAGGCGTGGTCTTTACTATTGTATGCAAACTGGGCCATGGGAAGCATGTTGGCCCAGTTGTCCTGGTTGGCGTTGGCATAGCATTGGAGGTATTGTTCCAGGATTTGGTTGACCTGTTCAGTTTGTCCATCTGTCTGCGGGTGGTAGGAGGTTGACACGCAACGTTTTATTCCAAGGTCCTTCATCACTTGGGTCCAGTAGTGGGAAGTAAACTGGGGTCCTCTATCAGTGATGATTTCTTCTGGGGTGCCGTGTTGTGTCAAGATGCGGTTGTGGAAGTGTCTGGCGGTCTCAGCTGCCGTGCAGTGGGTAGTGGTTGGGACAAAATAGGCCATTTTTGTGAAACAGTCGACCATGACCAGGATTGCGTCAAAGGATTTTGAAGGGGGGAGCTCTACTATGTAGTCCATTGACACTGACTTCCAGGGGCCAGCAGGGATGTCCAGAGGTCTCAGTAACCCTTCTGGCTTAGAGCAACACGTCTTGGTTCTTCCGCAGGTTTCACAACCATTGATGTAGGCAGCTACTTCTTTGTCCATGCCCGGCCATGCGTAGTTCTGCTTGATACTTGAGAGGGATTTGTGTCTACCTGGGTGGCCGGCCATCTCTGAATTGTGGTGGTCAATCAATACGTTTGTTTGGGTTGGGCCTTTGGGTACATAGATCCTGTTGTGGAGCAGCAGGGTAACACCTTTCAGGGAGTACCCTTTCTTTGAGTGATGGCAATCTGGGTCCTTTGTCAGGGCTTTGACTAGCTTGGTTGAGTAGGTGTCCTGTTTCTGGGCTTTTATCACATTGGGTTTGCTGGCGGCAATCTTTAAGTACTTCAGATGTATCCCTAGGCTGGCGGGGTCTAGTAGTGTGTGGGTGTTGCAGTCCTTGATTTCTGTAGAGGAGGGGGTCAGGTTGGCTCTCCTGCTCAAGGCGTCTGGTACCACGTTAACCTTTCCTGGCTTGTAGTCTATGGTCAAGGTGTAGTCAGCTAGTTCCAAGGCCCATCTTGCTTGTTGTTGGTTCAGCTGGCGTGGTTTGAAGAAGTAGACTAAGTTCTTGTGGTCTGTCAGAACTTTTACTGGATGTTCAGCACCGCACAAATACCTGCGCCAGTGCTTCAATGTCTTCATTATAGCTAACATCTCCTTGTCATATATTGGGTAGTTCCCTTCAGCTGGTAGCATCTTCTTGGAGTAATATGCTACAGGATGTAGCATACCATCCCCTCCTTCCTGAAGAAGGACCCCACCCACCGCAAAGTTGGACGCATCTGTCTCCAGCACAAAAGGTTTAGCAGGGTCAGGCATGGCAAGGACCAGGGCAGACGTGAAGGCTTCCTTCAGGGTCACAAACGCAGAGGTGCACTTGTCAGTCCAGACAAATTGGACCTTGTCAGAGCAGAGACGGGTCAGGGGCAATGTAATCTGAGAAAATTTTTGGATGAAATCCCTGCAATAATTTGCCAGGCCCAAAAAGCTTCTCACGTCTTTTCTGCATTTGGGTACTGGCCAGGCTGTTACAGCTTCCACTTTGTCCTGCGCCATGGCAAACCTGCCAGTCTTCACCACATATCCCAGAAATTTGACTTCAGATTGAAAGAATTCACATTTCTTCAGCTTGGCGTGTAGGTTGGCCTGCAAGAGTTTCTCCAGTATTTGGTCAAGGTGTTGGAGGTGTTCCTCATGTGACTTGCTGTATATGAGGATGTCATCCAAATATGCCACACAGAACTGGTCAAGGTACTTGCCAAGGACAGAGTTGATCATCCTTTGGAAAGTGCTGGGGGCGTTACACAAGCCAAACAGCATGACCAAGTACTCGTACAAACCATATCTAGTTTTGAAGGCTGTCTTGTATTTGTCCCCTTCTTTGATTCTGATCTGGTTGAAGGCGTCTCTCAGGTCAATTTTTGAGTACACCTGGGCTCCTGTCAATACGTCACAAAGGTTGTCAGCGTTGGGGATGGGATAGCGGTTCTTTACAGTGATGTTGTTCAGTTTCTGGTAGTTTACGCAGGGACGCATCCCGCCATCTTTCTTCCCTACAAACAGCATGGGCAACAAGCAAGGGCTTTTTGACACCCAGATGAACCCTTTTTTTGTCATGTCCTCCAGGTATGTCTTCAGTGCTGCTTGTTTGCGGTGATTGCAGCTGTATATGGGGCCGTGGTGTGGTTGGGTCCCAGGTAACAGGTCAATGGCGTGGTTGTAGATTGAGTGACTGGGGAGCTGGGTTGCTGCTTCCTCACTGAAGACGTGGCTCCACTTCTCCAAGGGGGCAGGTAGGCTTCCCACACTGGGTTCCATTCTCAGGGTCAGGAGTGTGTTGGGTTCCTTACTGGTTGGGCCCAACTGGAACGGCACCACATCAAACAAATTGTCTCCCTTCAAGGCAACTGTTTGATTACAGAAGTTCAGAATAGCGCCGTGTCTTTGGGACCAGGAGTCCCCTAGGATCAGGGGGTGGGGAAGCCCTTTCAGGATGATGGGAAACGCTGGGTACAAGTTCTGCCCAATTTTCAGGGGCAATTTGGTTGCGCACCTGAAACCCAAGTTGTGGGAGCTGTTTCCCATGATTACTTTGACGCTTTTGTTGGTGGCCTCCAGTCCAAGGTCCTTGGCAAGGGTGGCATTGATAAAACTCTCCTCTGCTCTGGTATCAATGAAAGCTCCAACAGTCTGGGATGTTGTGGATGTTTTTGCTTTGACTTGGATAAATTTGTACAATTGAGTAGAGGTGTTTATTTGCGCCAAGGAAACTGAGGGGTTACTCTTCTTGGGGCAAGCCTTGGTGAGGTGCCCAGGTTTGTGGCAATAGAAACACAAGCCTTCACGGTAGTGGCGCTGTAGTTCATTGGGGGACATTCCTGGTCTGCCGGGTGTTGGGGCTTGGTTTGCGCGCTGGGTGGAAGAGGGGGGTGCCTTCTTGGTTGAGGCTCAACCCTCTGCACAAGAGGAGTAATTCATCCAGGCCAAGCGTAGGGTGGTGGTGCTTGAGGAGCTCCTTCAGGGCAGGGCAGGCTCCTTGGCGGTACAAGATGGCTGATAGCTTGTCCTTGAGTTGGGTTCTGGCTTTCAATTTCAGGAACTTGTTGGTGTAAGCTTGCAGAGAGCGTGGTCCTTGTTGGATGTCCAGTAAGCTGATTAGGGCGTGGTGGCAGGTGTCTTGGTTGTTGCCTGTGGCCATCAATTTGCTCTCAAATTGGGAGTAGTCTAGGCAGAACTCAACATCCTTGGCGGTTGCTTTCCCAAACCAGTCCAGGGCATCGCCAGAGAGCATGGAGGCTACCCCAAGGACTTTCTTGGTGTTGTTGGAGTATGAGTTTGTGTTGGCTTGAAAATGGAGGCAGAGGACTGGCATTGCTCTTCTGGCTTCTTCTAGGGTGAGCTTCCCCATCTGGGGCATGTCTACTCTGGTTGTGGTCTGGTTTACTATGACGTTCTGCACCTGCAAGTTTGGGGTCTTGGTCTTCTCATTGCCAAGCAGGGCGTCTTTCTGTTCAGGGCTGGTTTGGTGTTGGGTTGCTGAGGTGATCAGGTTGGTAGCTAACTTGTACGCATAGTAAGCTGAAATCAATAAAAATAGCATACAAGATGCCCCAAGAGTTAACAACATCTTGGGGCCCAGGTTACTGTGTTTGAGGTAGATTGCCATAATGTCAGGGATCCAACCAGTGGGGGGTTCCTGAGAACTTGCAGGCGGACAGCCCGCAGGCCCAGCAGGGAGAGCCCACCACAAGATTGGGGCTAACTTTACAATATAAGATAACAATTTTCCAAGGACTGCCCAAGGTCCGCTTACAGGCACCATAGAATCAATCAATCTGGTGAGGGTGATATACATCACCCCAAATATCTGGGTGGAAGTGGATTCATTAGTGGCAACAGATTCTTGCGGGTGGTTGGGCCGCAGGGTGAGGGGCGGTGTCATTGGAACCAAATATGCGGGCAGGAAATTATACTTGTCTTGGAATAGCAGAGGGGGCTAGATAATTTTGGTGCCTTCTCTGTAAAGGACTTCTGTCTCTCTAGTTCTAGCTTTGGGGTCGTGGATTAGGATTTCCTCCAGAGTAAACTCCAAATACGCCGGGTTGGGTGGGTACTTGGTGAAATGTACTGGGCCAAAGGGAGCTCCTGGTGGACGGTAAAGGTCGGGCAGCTGGTCCGCGGTTTCTTGGGGTAGGTGAATGTGGGGTGCAGAACCGCAAGACATAGGCTGTAAATGAAGTAGAACTAATAACAAATAAGGTATGATCTGGTTGAACCAAAGGTTCATGTCACTTTATTGCAAGAATGGCAATGGGCATCTTCCTGGCGGTCCAGGGTATAAGTATGCCCATCTGTCATGGTAAAACTTTCACAAATTCCCTTGGCCCGGGGTTTTCCTGTTTACCAGGTCTTCCCAGTCTTTGGTGGCATCAATTGTGGGGGTTATTCCATTGGCTGGCTTGAACTGAGAATGCTCAAATTCCCTAGTCAGGTTGTGGGATTGGTTGTCTCTGGGTGGCCTGCGTTCTATGGGAAGGTTCTCTGTTTCCCCTTCTGTGTGGGCCCAAGTTATTTTGGGATCTGTGGCTGGACCTGCCCGCTGATTGGTTGAGTTAACAGGAACCTTTAGCGTGGGAAGTATTGATGTAGGTGAATTTGATTCATCAAGCTTCAAAGGATTTTCTGAAGTCAAATCCTGCTCTGGTTTGAGCCCAAAAAACTGCGGGCAGTGGGCAGCGCCGCAGGGAGCCAGGGTTTGAATCCTGTAGTTGAGGCTTTTCAATAAGCATAGTCAATAAGAGTTTGTCACTTGTGACAGCCACTGCTTCTTGGAATTGCCAGGGCGCCTGCCTCAAGGGGGAGATGAAGACCAACTCTAGCCTGAAAGTGTGGCACAAGCACCTGAAGGTGAAGTTTGGGTCAAACCCCAAATACAAAAAGTTCTTCCAGAAGCTACAGGAGGAGCAGGCCTGTACTGTTTCCAAGTTTTGCAACCTGGCCAACCAGGTGGCCCCCAAGAAGAGAAAGGGCAAGTACCAGGACTACCAGGAGGACGTCCAGAAGATGATTAAGAAGAAGTACAAGGTGGTGGAGACCAATAAGTACCTAGAAGACGTTGCCACTGCTCTTGCTGGTGGCTTTAATTAGCCCAATAAACCTTGCTTTGCTTTGCCTGTATATTTTTAATTTTAAATTTTAATGTTTACTTTATTTTTTTGGATAGTAATAATTTTTTAGGTTTAAATGATAAGTTTCAGATACAGTTTCAATGTGGTTTAGTAAGAAATATCTTATATTTTGTTAATTTATCTTTAAGGTATGCAATTTTTTCAGTTATGCTTATATAAAGTATAATAAGTTAAAATTAGAGTTTTCTTATATTTTGTATTTATTATTATATATAAAATATCTTTATTTTTGTCTCATTGGAATTTTAATTTTTATGGGAATAAAAAATAATTTTATAATAAAGAGTTTAATTTACATTGTAAATTAAAAACACTTGCTTATATCTCCTTATTATTATTACTTACAGTAATTTTTTATTATCTTTATGAACTCTTTGGAGTCATTTTAGTATAATACTGTATTTAAAAATTTATATTTTATATTAAAAATGTTCAGGGTAAAGTGTGCTGTTACTTAAAAAAGTGTCGACATCCAGGAGACAACATTATGTAAAACCGGGTTGTCACTTTACTTTAGTGTCAACATTAAATATGTCAACATTTTTAGTGTCAACATGGCGCTGTTGCTGTTGATAGTGCCTTTAATATTACCAAATATTACATACAAGGAGGCCACCTCATCAAGATTTATCCAAGAGCCTTAAGTAACAGTCATTTTCAACAAACTACTCCAGTAGTTTGATATTTTCTCCACATTAAAATATTGTTGAGGATCTGGATGTACAAGTATTCTGGCTACCATCATCCCACTTAACATCCAGTCATTGCCCAATTTGGTGCCTTTCCAATATACCGTTTAACATACCATAAATGGTAACAAACCAATATCACATGACCGTCCAGGTATCCAGCAGCTCAAACCCATCCCGCACATGACCAGCCCCTGGGCTTAATCTAACTAAAATCTCTGCCACAGCTAAATATATATAAGTCTAAAGTATTATCCAATAAAATATACTTCTTCTCTACTTTTTTAATTCCATATCCAAAGCTTCCCCAAAAGGCGCTCCTTATCACTGGTAGCAGCGGCGGTTTTGACTATGACAATGAAAGAAAAAATGACTGAACAGAACCTGCCCACCTTTGCTCATGTTATCAACCAGGCCACATCCCAGGACACCTGGAAAATGTGCTTCTGTGCCCACAACATTGATGAGGATATACCTAGTGAATGCACCATATTCAAAGGACTGGTCATGCCCAAAGCATGCACCAAGATAATTCAATACAGTTGCTCTCTCCAACCACAAACAAACACACAATTGCCTATCACAGGCAAATTTACCAACACCAAGTACATTGGTACTGAAAAATTCTTTGGTAAAAAAAAAGAAAACATTATCAACTAACTAGACCACTCAGCTGCAAAACTCTGTGCCAGCCGCATTCCCCACAAAAAATGGGTCCAAGAAACTAGCAAGTGCCTGTACAAGGCTGGAGCTAACTGGTTTGTTACCTGGGTTGGCTCACAAACTGACAACCATCTTGAAAACTGGGAAGAGTTTAAAGCCAAAATAACTCACAATTTCTGTGTCACTGAATCTCTCCAAGACATTGCAATACAGCTCAGCAATCTTCCTCAGAAGACCACTATCACAGCTTATGCCAATGAATTTGAAGAAATGTGTTGCAACATCCAAAAACCCAGCATAAGCTGAAAATGTACACACCAAAGGATCATTTATCAACAGAATGAAACCCTCTGTTTCTGCCCTCATTTGCCCAGAGGCAAACACCTCCATGCCTGCACTCATTGCAGAAGCCAAGTGCGCAGAAAAACGCACAAACATGGAATATACTGCACACAACAGCAACTGCTCCTCAAACAGCAATTGCAGAGACAACTCTAATGGCAACAAGCGCCAAAACACCAATCATAGCAACAACAAATCCAATTGTAACAATGGCAATCACAGCCAAAGTGTGAACCCTCCTGTCCCAAGAAAGAGGACACCACCAAAGTTAACAATGCTGAAATAGCAACCTGCTATGAATCTGACCCTACATTATCTGACCTCAAAGGTCTCAAAACAGAGGAACAGGGAAAAGAGGAAGGGGAATAGTCTTAAGTGCCCCTGTCTCCCCCCAAACTGACAAGAAATTATACCAAGGCGCAAACTTTGCTACTTGCATCCCATGTGTCCCGCAATCCCTCATTTTTATGAACATAAAAATTAAAGATTGCTCCCAACTTCTTTTCTACCCATGAACTTATAAACCTCATACAAATAAAATTCTATTTGACTCTGGTGCACAATACACCATGGTAAGCAAACCATTTGTAACCAAATACAAAATACCAGTTGTCAAATCCAACTTCAAATACGCCAGAATGGCAGAAAAATCAAAAGTTCTACTCAAAGGCAAAACAACTCCCTTCATAATTGACCTCCAATGCATCCAAACGTCCATCAAAGGACTTGTCATGAACAACATAAACTACAACATTGTATCAGGCATAGACTGGTTCACCCAAGTGAACCCCAGCATATGTTGGAAAACAAAGACCATGTCCACCAAACACAATGCAGTCAATTTCAAAATCCTCAAATAACCTAACAATTTCATCCTGAGAGACACAGTATTTGCTCAAATCATAAATCAGGACAGCTCAGAACATCTAACCAAAGACAGCACCCTCCACATATGAGGTACACCAAATTCAATAACATATAAACACAAAATATATAATGCCCAGAACTTGCAGCACTCCTAAACAAATATGGGCACGTTTTTGGAAGAACTCATAGAGTTACCCCCAAGCAGGAGGTCAAGCATGGAATTGACCTATGAAAAGCCATGCCTAAATCATCACCCCTCTACAGACTCTCCCTTGTGGAGACCCAAACACTCAAAGCCCACATTGAGGACAATCTAGCCAAAAGATTCATTTTCCTATCTGAATCCCTGTGGGGGGCAGCAGTTTTCTTTGTAAAGAAGAAGGAAAGATCTCTTTGCCTAGTTACTGACTATAGAGCACTAAATGCAAGTACAGTAAAAAATAAATACCCCCCTCCCCTCATAGAAGACCTATTTGCAAGGCTCACTGGAGCAAATTATTTTTCAAAGATTGACCTCCCATCTGGCTATAATCAAGTCAAATTAAAAGAGAAAGATATACCAAAGACTGCATTCTGTATGCAATTTTGGGTCATTTGAATGTAAAGTAATGAACTTTAGGATGACAAACACCCCTGCAACATTTGTCACTATGATGAACCAGGCGCTAAATGGACTCTTGAACACATTATTCTACCTTGACAACATCATTATATTCTCAAAAACAAAAGAGGAATACCTCCCGCATGTCCACAAGACACTCAATTGACTTGCAAAGCACAAACTTTATGCCAAGCCTAGTAAGTGCTAATTTTTGGAAAAGGAACTCCTGTTCTTGGGCCAAATTGTCTCCAATAGTGGCATCAAAACATACCCAGATAAAATAAAAGCCATAAATAACATGCAACAACCCACCTTTATTAAACAAGTAAGACGCTTTCTTGGAATGTTAGCTTACCTAAGGAAGTATATCAAAGACTGCAGAAAGCTCACTGCACCAATCAATGACCTAACCAAATGTATTGTCAAAAAGAAATTCATCTGGACACCAGAATGTGGCAAGAATTTCCAACTATTGAAACAAGCTTTGATCAAAGCACCAATCTTGCAATACCCTAATAACAAAGGGTGCTACAGGCTTGAGTCAGATGCTAGTGACACCGCCATTGGCGCAGTCCTATGCATCTGCCAGCCAGGGAAGCAAGACTTCCTACCAGTATGTTACAAAAGCAGAAAACTAAAAAACACTGAGCAGAGGTACCCAATACATGACAAATAATTGCTAGCAATATACTACACATGCAAGAAATGGAGATGTTATCTAGAAGGACATTTGAACGTCCAATTACTAACTGACTATAAATCCTTAATCTATTTAAAAACTCAGAAAGCACTCATATAACGCCAAGCCAAATGGATGTCCTTGCTTGGAAAGCTTAACCTGGACATCCAGTACAAAAAGGGGAAGAGCTGGTCACAGCCAATACTCTCTCTAGGCTATGTCAGCCAAGAGAGAATCACCCTGACCACCTGGACCCTGACTGGCCCAACTTATATAACACTGAGTACAAAACAAAAGGAAAAGACCGCTCTCCACACCAACTAACCCATGATACACTAGTAAGGAATGAAAAATATTTCCACGTATCAAATGGCACAGTATACCAAATCATCAAGGATAAACACATTTCATACATTCCACTTGCACAAAGAGTTGACACTATACTACAACACCATTGTCTGCTAGGACACACAAAGGCTAACAGCCTATACCTCACATTAAAAGAGATTGTATGGTGGCCCAATCTGAAACAAGACATAATTGATGTTCTGAAAAAGTGCACAGTGTGTGAAAAATACACCAGCACCAAGGCTTCTCAGCCAACAGCTAACCCAGTACCTGACCCTGAACCATTTAAGGTTTGGGGGCTGGATGTAGTGTAACTTCCCAGAAACTAAGACAAATCAACGTTTCCTAATTGTAGCCATTGACTTTGCCACACACTAGCTGATATGCTGGGCAACAAAGGATCACAAAGCAGAAACAATAAACCAGTTCATTAACAAAGCAATCATAGCCAACTAGAGTACTCAAGACTACATCATAACTGATGGATCAAAAGAGTTAGCAGGTCACATGGTAAACAACAACCTAAAAACAAAGAACATCAAACATTCCACAACCTTGCCCTACAGGCCAAAGGCCAACAACAGAGTTAAATGCCTGAAAAGCAGCCTTATCAGAACCTTTGATAAAATAATGGATGGGAAAGCCAAAGACACATGGCCACTCTACGTGAAAAATGCATTATTAGTATTCCGGGTCCGCACCAATCAAGGTACAGGCTACTCACTATTCAAACTAACATACAGGTACAAACCAGAGATAGTCATCCGCAACAACCAACCATATGTGAAGATCCCCCCAGGAAAACCTCCCACAGTAGAACAAGCACCAGCTCTACAACACATACGCCTCAAAGCCAAACTAGCAGAAACAAAAAGGCTCAAAACACAAAAAGTAACCTCTACAGAGGACCCTCTCCCCATCAACTCCCCTGGCTGGGTCCTGGCTGGAAACAGGAAGAAGCTAGAATCAGTACACAGGGGACCAGGAATAATCATCAAATACCAATCAGACAGGAACACCTACCTGGTTAAGTTCCAGGGCGCCAAAGAGCCCATCACTAATAAGTATCACAGATCCTGCCTCCGCCTTAGCAAGGGAGAACACCTGACCCAGTTGGTAACAACTAGCAAACAACTCCAGGAACATCAGGCATCAGCTGTCAAGACAAAACCCCTCCTGAGGTACCAGAGTAACCCCTTAAGGGAGGGGTGTGTCAAGGATCTGTATGTACAAGTATTCTGGCTACCGCCATCCCACTTAACATCCAGTCATTGCCTGATTTGATGCCTTTCCAATATACCACTTGACATAATGGAAATGGCAACAAATCAATATCACATGACTGTCCAGGTATCCAGCAACTCAAACTCATCCTGTACATGACCAGCCCCTAGGTTTGATCTAACTAAAATCTCCACCACAGCTAAATCTATATAAGTCTAAAGTATTATCCAATAAAATATACTTCTCCTCCTCTTAACTCCATATCCAAAGCTTCCCCAAAAGGTGCTCCTTATCAATATTGCTCCTCATGATATACTTATTCTAATACTTGCTAATCAGATTTTTAATAACCAGATTATTGTACTCTGTATTCTCACCTTTGCAATCTCCTGAAGTCTTCCTCTTTCTGATAAAATGATTACTGAAACTTGAAATTTTGAGTGTGAACCCATCTATGCTGATGACTTCCTGACTATGAGTCAAATAAAAGTCTTCCTCTTGTACCTGTGAATTATAATATGCTGCACCTCACCATATTCTCTCTTTAAAGGCTAGCATTCCCAATTAAGTACACACTGTCTCCTCCTCATTGGTAATGTCATACTTATCTGGGTGTATATTTCCCAATCAATCAATTACAGCAAGCTTTCACTCTACTTCATTATGAAAGAAGAGTGCAGTGAAAAAAATTCTGATGTTTCAGTTCAAGTATGGCTATGGGGTTACCAAGTGCATACCTTTAGAGCAGGGATGGGTGCCAAAACTGCCACAATTTGTGTTGTGACAAGCTTCAACCTCCACCATCTGTTTTGTGACTTTGGCAGTTGGTCACTGTCAGGGATATTCCTGACAGACATTGTAAAAGTCTCAATATCTGTAGGTTGTTATTGGGAAACAAAGATTCAAAATATTTGTAGCAGCCCCCCAATTGGGGAGCTGCCACAGAAAACAGAGGTTTACGGCATGGATTTAAAATTCAAAGCTCAGCAACAAGCTCAGCTACACAGAAATCCATGCCCCAAATTTAGTAAACAAATCCAGGTGCATGAATAAGGCCCAAAAACCATTATGCCAGTGCAAATTAGGGTTTCCAAACATTGCCAACTGCCAACATCCAATGCTCACCAAGAAAGGGAGTTTCAGAGGTATAGAAACGTCTCAGGTTCTAAGTCTAATGCTCTCCAATATTCCTGCCCTACCGGGCCACTGCCATATAATAAAGCTTCATTCCTTTATGATAGATTGTGTTATTATTGAGTGAATTACTGTCAGGGATCCATCCTGAGGGGGGTTCTTGAGGACTTGCGGGAAGACGGCCTGCAGGCCCAGAGGGAAGGGCCCACTAGAGGATAGGAGCTAACTTTACAATATATGACAAGGATCTGCCTATGATGGCCCAGGGTCCGTTGGAGGGAACCATAGAATCCACAAGTCCAGTTAGAGTGATGTACATTACTAAAAATAGGTGTGTTGAAGTGGAATCATTTGCTACCATGGATTCTTGCAGGCGGTTGGGCTGCAGGGTTAGAGGTGGGACATTGGAACTTGGTAGACTGGTAGGTAATTATATTTATCTCATAATAGCAGAGGGGGCACAGTTATCCAGGATCCTTCTTGGCCAATGATCTCTGTCTCTTGGGGTCTGGCTTCAGGGTCAAAGATCAGGATTTCCTCTAGAGTGAACTCTGAATATGCCGGGTTGAGGGGATATTCTGTGAAATGTACCGGGCCAAAGGGTGCTCCGGGTGGTTGATATAGCTTGGGCTACAGTCTGTGGTTTCTTGGGGTTGATGGGTGTGGGGAACAAGGCAGCAGAGGTTAGTATGCAAATGAAATAGAACTAAAATCAAATATGGGATGACTTTGTTGAACCAAAGGTTCATGTCACTTTATTGCAAGAATGGTGATGGGTAGTTCCCTGGCGGCCCAGGGTATAAGTATGCCAGTTACTATGGGCAAACTTTTGCAATTCCCCTTGGACCTGGTGATACGTCTGCCAGGATTAGGCAGCCCTTGGTGTCATCTTGCACAGGAGATCTTTCATTTGCTGGGTCAAAACAAGAAGACTTGAATTCCATTTTCAAGTTGCAGGATTTGTCATCCTTGGGCAGCCCGCATTCTACAGGAAGTTTCTCCAATTCCCCAGCTGTGGTGGCCCCAGTTATCTTGGGATAGCTGACCCGGCCTGAACTCTCATTGGTGGTATCAGGAACCCATCCACTTGGAAACATACCACCAAGCAGGTTTATGGCCCCAGAAGGGTTCAAACCTGTAACCAAGGAACCAAAGGAGATGGAGACCATTCCCATATGAAATAGCTCCCTGAGCAAATGGTACTGCCCCAGAAGGGGATTAAATCTACCAAGGAGGAAGTAGGCTCCCAGGTAGCTAAGTAGGAAGGCCAAAGCCAAGGGATGGAATAAGGTGGGTGAAGGAGGCTGATTGTTGTCCATGAACATGTGTGGTTTCTCTGTAATAGGAGGGACTGGAGACAAGGGCGTGGCAGTGTGCCATACACCTGATATCACTTGGGGCCTTGACTTATTGAGATACTGAGAAGGAGTGGAAGAGCCAGAATCTGCTCTGTTTCCTATAAATACGCTCACTGCAAAGGCCTGCACCAGGAGCAACCATTTATACCCAAATGGCTCCCATTGGGAGGACTTGGGTAATCTCATGGCTTTGGATTTCAATAAGGAAACAAGCAAAAGAAAATCAATCACGTTTAAAGAATTCACTTTAATCAACAGAACAATTAATCAGTTAAAAGATGTAGCCTTTATATAGGCTTTCCAGGCTCTTAAATTGCAGTTTTTAAAAGGTGAATAGGGAACAATGTTGGGGAAGTTTGGGGAAATTGAAAGAGAAATCTTGGAAGGAACAATCCTCCCTAAAAAAACAACATAAAAGTCATTTTTATCAAGGAGATGCCCCCTGATGAGCTTCCCAAACAGCTAGGTGTTATTTACCCCAGCTGCTTGGGAGCCTCAGCTTGGGGGGAGCTTCTGGTAGTTGTAATAACCACCAGAAGAAGATAAACAGTTTTTAAACTGCTTACTGTTGAGTACAGAGCCTGCAAGTTTGGTTCATGGTTTGAACTTGGCATTAAATGTGAATTTAAGATCTGATAACCCAGGCGTAAACTCTGATTGGCTACAGAGCTGGATGTTCAAGAGGTGACGTCAGGGCAAGCATGAGGACCTGGGTTCAATCCCTGTAGTGGGAAATTTCCAGATTTATGGAATATTCAAAGGTATATTATAAGGTAAAGAGTTCATTATACTACAAACTAATGAACCATTTCTAGGACCCAAGGAAGCCTCTAATCTATGAGAAGAGCCATAATTGTTTATAATCCTTATAGTATCCTTATTGTTGTCAGGGATAGTTGAAATAATGTTCCTGAAAGGCAGGGTTAAAAGAATCCTTTGCAGGTGAGGCAATAGCACAGGTAACTCTAGGTCAGTAGGTCTCAGGAGTTTCCCTGAAGTCAAATCCTGATCTAGTTTGAGCCTAGAAAAACGCAGGCAGACAGGCAGCTGGTCCTGTGGGCTGGCGGCCCGCAGGATTCCTGGGTTTGAATCCTGTAGTTGAGGAAAACCACACAAGCATATTTAGCAAGAGTTTGTCATTTATGATAATTACCATCAATCATATCACATAAATCACTAAGTCTTCACACTAAAGAAGCCATCAACACTAAGCTTTTCCACCCCTTCCCAGGAACTGAAGGATGAATCACCCCATCTTCTATGCTGTAATCAAAGCCTGCCTAGGGGTTAGGGGCCACCAAACTATGTTTGAACCTTTTGGGTCATTTCTAGAAACCACCAAATAGTTAACATGAAGAGCCAGCACAACTTAACTCCTCACAACTACAATCTTGGCCCCAACTGGTTTTGCCACACTTCATCATATCTATAGCAGTTTATACTATAACTTACTAAGTTATGACCTACTTTGCCAGTAATTTCAGACAATTTAACGTGTATGCCAAGGTGCTCTGTTGGGTATTGATAGTATACCCAATTGTAACCTCGCTTGCAGGGTTCCAAGTATCAATTTTGTCCCCCTTTCTAGCTAAAATACTTCCCCATATGCTGGGTTATTACCGTCAAAACCATTATGTGACCTTCAAGTCACATCACAGCCTATGGGGAATTTGTCAGGAATGCCTTTGCTACCTTTTCTGACAACAACAAGGAAATCTTGATTAATCCAGGCTCTAAAAATCCTTCTCCTAATTTGGACCTTTTCCCAGGCCCTAAAAATGGTTTATTAGTATGTAATATCAGTTCTGAATTACCTTTGAATAACCTTGGTTCAAACCTGGAGGCCATTTTCTTGGCCAACACGGGGATCAAACCTGGGTCCTCTTGCTTAACGTTTGATTGCCTAGATAACGTTAATAATTCAAATTTGAACTTACCTTTGACATCTTTCAAGGATGCTGGCTGCAGCCAATCAGATGCTACAACTGATTCAGGATTGCTCAATTTCAAGTAAATTTCAAAAGCTGGTTTTGTTAAGCAAAAACGAGGCTCTGTAGTTGTTTTGGTTAATCCAGACAACAGAGCCTCTCCTTCTGGTGGGTTGTTCAACCACCAGAAGGCTCCTCAAGCTTTGACCTTTCAAACAGCTGGGGAAAATGATGCCTAGCTGTTTGGAGAGGTCTAGCAGGGGTAATTGGTTCTTAAAAAACAATTTTAAAATTGGAATTTAATTGTAAAGCCAGTTCAAAGCTTCTCCTGCCAAGTTTTTCCCCAACATTATCCCCAACTCCCCTTTGAAACTGCAAATTGTACATCAATGACAGCCTATATAAGGCTCTAGATTTTCAGCATTATTACTTGTTCAGTTAATAAAGTCAATTTCCTTAACCAGTTGATTTATTCTTTTGCCTGCTCTCCAGTCCTGAAATCAAACACCATGATGCTACCCAAGTCTTCCCAATGGGGACCATTTGGGTATAAATGGTTGGTTTGGTTGTTCCTTGTCCAGTCCCTTACTTCAAGCATATCTTTTGGAACCAGAGCAGATTCTGGTTCATCCCGTCCTAGTTACCTGGACAAGTTGTGGCGCCAAGTTGTACCAGGTGTATGGTACACCGCCACTCCATTGTCACAGAATCCCCCATCACAGAGGAACCACAGGTCATGGGGGCTAGTCCGCCCGCTCCTTCCTTATTTCATCCCTTGGCTTCTGTTTTCCTTCTAAGTTATCTTGGAGCTTACTTCATGTTGGGAAGGTTCAATCCCCTTTTGGGTCAATACCATCTTATTGGAGAATTGTTCCATATGGGGATGGTCTCCGTTCCAATTGGTTCTCTAATCACAGAGTTGAATCCATCTGTGGCCATACACCTTTTGGGTGGTATGTTTCTGAGCAGATGGGTTCCTGACAGAATTGTTTTGTGGCTTTAGGAGCAGGTCATAACTGTAGCTGCCACATTTTGTGACCTGCCCCTAAAGTAAAAAACAAATCCACATGGACTATGATCTGACTAAGCACAGCCCTATCTTATTTTGTACTGTGTCCAATCATAATTACATTAAAATACTAATTAGATAAGAGAATAAATATCTATTCCAATTGAAAGGAATAGTTTACATACTTATCTAGAACAAGCTGGGGTTTGATTAAAACTATCATTGTAAGATAAAGATGGATAAAGCTGTAATAAATTGTTGTTAAAAAATAAAAGCCAACAACTGGAGCTGCACTGATTTTCATCATGTGCCTTGGGCAAAATGAACTATATGTTTCATTTTTGGGAACTGCCTTCTGTCTACATTTTTTGACCTACATGATAGAGTGAGGTATTAATTGTGACCTACTCCAAAAGTTGCAAACAAGTCTATCCAGATTGTTTTGTGACCCAATCCAAAGTCATCATAAAAATGGTTCTGTGACTGTGTGATTGCACAGTTGGGTGACCGTCTCAACCCTATATACCTTTAGTTTATATCTAATACTCTGGATGGTTCAAACTTAAGATCCCAGCTGGGATGGCTTTTAAATGCCTTTATTTTTTACTGGCTCCATCAACTGTTTTGCAGGCATTTGTGCCGCTTTACCCAATCCCCTGGGAGCAATGGCTAGCGTTAACTAGGAGCAGCTGACTATAATAGCTTTAGTGTTGAACTAAAATCAGCCATGCTATTTTAAGGTTTACCCTGAGGTTAATTAGAGAAGATGTGGCTTTATAACTGGTTTAATAACAATGGGGATGGAATCTTTTTATGTTGTTTAAAATTAGGAAGACAAATTTTGTCTTCCAAGCATTGCGACAGCTCTTCCTCTTCCGATATGTTTGGAAGGCTTCTTTTTAAAGGGCCACAAGAAGCTGCTGCCTATGCTGCCATTTGGGTCATTATTTTAGGGATTAGGCCATTTTCTAATACACATGCTGCCCAAGTTGCAGCATAACACAGTTCAATTTTGAAAAAATCAAATTACAAATGTTTATATTTAAAACAGTAATAACTCAACAAAAAGTTAATGTTTTTTCACACTGTAAACTATCAAAATGAAGCTAAGAATCTTATCTTTCCATTGATGTTAAAATATTAATTTATATATAATATTGAATATTAAAGCAAAAGCAATTTAAAAGAGCATATGTCAGATTTTATTATATTATTTTGATAATGAAATAAAATAGATTTCTTAAAGCTTAAAAAAGTTAATTTTTCATTAATTAATATATGCTTTTTATTTGACGAAATTAAAGATAAGATCAAGAGCATCATTTCCGCATTTTATTTTATTTAAAAAGCTTAATTATTTAGGATTTTATGGTAGTTTAAAGTTAGGACGTTAATTTATTTGCTGTTTAGATGAATTTTGAGGTTCAAGTGAACTGCAAACCTCAAATTAAGCATTTTTTAAATACAATTCTTTAATATTTTATCATTTTAAAAATATGCAGAACAGTTATAATTAAGTTAATACATCATTTTAATTGATTTGCATAGATTACAAAGAGGATATGATGTAATTTGATGCTTAGCTGATACACATATATCACTTGTGCATGAAAACTGGGGATTTCATTTATTCTAGAAATATAAATTCAAGTTGAAATTGTAAATAAAGCTGTCACATCATTTCTTTCAGAATGGTGTCATAAGGCTTGGTATATAAGAGCTAAAGCACCACCTAAGGTTTACTTCAAACCATCTTCACAAAAAGATATAATTCCTGCAACCAGCACTCTTTTGCAAGGCATCTCTACAAAGCATCTCTTTATCAGCAATCACAAATCCAATATTATGGAATCTGTTAACTTTACTTCTGCCATGAAGCCATTTTCCTCACTGGGAGCATCAACAAAAAGAGAAAGAATTGCTATGCTAAAGAAAGCATTCCTCTTTGTTTCTGGAGGCAATCTTAATTCCTTCATCAATCACTTCCTCACTCAAACTGAGTTTGGAAAAACAGAGTTCATTCCTTTAATTCAAAATCAGAAACTAAATGGGATAATTGACAACTTAAAGGATCTTCTGAAATCTGCTCCTCAAAAGCATCTCCCAGCCTTGAGATCTCTGGTTACTTCCAGTTACTCTTTAAAAGAGCTTACTGATATGGGATTTAATATAACCAAAAGTGAGTTTGAATACTCAAGAAAAATAAATAAAAATAAAAATGTAAGCTTAAACAAAAAAGCCAAAAAGATAATAACTATTCATTAAAAAAAGAAATAATCAAAAAAATAATTAAAAAACTACTGGAAAATTCTTTTGAAACAAGCCAGTTTACAAAAAAAGCACCAGAAAAAATTTATAAAGACATTGAAAAAGAAATGAATGAATATTCAACTGAAATAAAATATTCTCTATTAAAAACAAAAAAGAAATATATGAAAATATGAAAATAAAAAATGAAATTTCAATATCACTTTCAACTTATTATAAATTAATACCAAAAATATAATAAAGAGTAAAAAACAAACTGACATGTGTAATATTTGTAACTTAAAATCATCCTTAGAAAAAAGAAAAGAAGAATGTGAAAGTAAAAACTTATTATTGCCAGAATCTATAAACAGTGACTTAAAAGCTATTAATCAGCACCAAGACTTTTATGCTCATCAAAATAGGGAATATAAGAAAGATATCAATGAATTAGATAATGAATCATGTATTATAGTCATAGATTTTAAGGAGAATTTAAAAGTTGGTGGTGGTCCAATTGAAACCAATAACTGTTTTTATTCCAAAAGACCTATTTCTTTATTGGGGTTTGCATTGGTATTTAAAGAAAACAATAAAGTTAAATATGAATACCATGATTTTTTATCTCAAATATTGTCTCATGATTCTTTGTTTTCAGGTGAATGTCTAATAAGTCTTCTTAAATCAGATAAGTTTAAAAAAATAAATAATATCAAAGTATGGACTGATAATGGAAACCATTTTAGATCCTATGAATTCTTATATTATCTATTTAAAGAGGCACCACAATACATTAAAGGGTCTATTAAATACAATAGATTTGTAGAATGTCATGGGAAAAGTATTGTTGATGGTCACTTTGGTGTAATATCAAAAACATTAAAAGAGAAAGAAAATCAGCTTTATATTAAGAATATAAATGATATTAAAAATATTTTTGAGCAAGAAGAAAAAAGAAAAGAATTATATAAATCAGCGCTATCAGGCTCAAATATTTCTCAAAAGTCATTCTTTTATATTTATGAGAGAAAAGTTAGGCCTATAAGGAGAGAGCTCAAAGTTAAAAATCTGTGCATTAATCTTTCATATTTGATGAAAGATGGGAAGTTGTATACTTCACCTTTAACATTTGAAAGTTTCTCAGAATATTCTGAGATAACTTATCATTTGAAATCACGTGATGATACCAGAGAAACAAAAATATCAGAAGATGCTAGTGGTGCATTAGGGCAAGTTCATGAAGTAGGGCAGCTTACTAGAGGGTGTATTTTAAATAGAGTTATCAGTCTTTCAAAAACAACAACCTTTTTTTGAAACAAACTAAGAATATTTATGATGAGCCAAAGATAGGGTAATAGCATTTATAGCTTTGGGGCTGCTATTACTCTCCCATGCAACTCATCATAAATATTTTTAGCTTGTAGTATGTAGTAGCACTTAAGATATTTCCAGCAATATTATAAGGTGCAATTTTCAATTCTAAAATTGATAAATTATTTTTTTAAAAAATATCTAAGCCCAAGATCAATTAAAGATTTGACATTGATTGTATTTTAATCTTTCTGAATAATTTGAATATGAATAATGTAATTAAGTTATAAAATAATCAGTCCAGCGCTTAGGCATAACAAGAAAAATAATGACCCATATATTTAATGTGACCCCAGCCGAAAGTTTTCTCCAAAGGAAACTTCGTTGCTCGTTAAATGCTAGGCCGTGTAAGGACAACAGGGGTTCCCACTATTCCGTTTCCACCTCCACCTCAGTCAATTCCACAGTTCTATTTGTAGCCTTGCGTTTTTCATCTCCGCCAATATTCAAAGGATGCCCGTATAAATATAATGTAAATCAAGGCTAGCGTCTAATAGCTCCCTTACGATTATGTCAATGCCACTGAGTTTATATCTGAACGATTAATCGCTTTCCTGACATCAAATCACAGCTTATCAAACATTGGAGGTGATAAGCAGTCTGAGTTGTGAATCCTTGAGTAAGTCTAAAATCATTCAAGCTGAGTGGTTTAATGGAAATATAAGGTACACTTTCTTGATGCTGTAGGATAGCCACCAACCCATGTTTAGAATGCAGCAGCAGGCATCCCTGACCACGATTTGGTTCAGCGCCTGGTTTGATCTGCCACCCAAAATGTGTAACAAGCAATCTAACACTCCCTTGATGGCAACAGAATAGCTAATGATATTTTGTACATGTAGCACAAGCCAGATCAGAAAGACCATATGCCTATTTAATCCCCTTCAAAAGATACTTCTCAGAAGTCAATAGTAAAAACTAAATCTATCTTCTGGTTGATCCAATAGGAAAGTGTAAAAAGATCAGCTCCAGTCAACTACTGAAAGTTGGTAACCTTTAATTAACAGTGGACTACTTCTGATACTTTCTCTCAGGAAAAATCAAGCTCTATAACATTTCCAAGGCCAATTAAACCCTAAAGGATCCAAAGGTACCATAAAATTGATGCATCAGCTGATAAAAACGTTATAAAACTACATATCAAATTAGAGAGTGATTTGTAACTGGTAATACATTTAAACCACTAATGAATAATCTAAATAGTGTCAAAGCTGTGGGGTCTACCCCCGTAAAAACTCTGCAAAAAGACTCATTGGCCCTTGATTTAACTGTCCTGGAACAAGCAAAAAACAGGAGTCAATTTGATTTACCAAACAAGTAAACACAAGCCAACAACAATCTAAACCCAGAGGTGAGCTTGATTTAGCACCTAACTCTTTAGTAGGATCAAGCCACCCCTACTCCTTCAAATGATTGATCAGTGGGTATCTGGCCCCTCCTAAATAATTCGCTTAACTTATATAATCTCATAAATCAGAATAAATACATTATCTAGTTTCCGATATCTTTTCCTTTGTAACTCTGATAATACAGAGCAGTTACAAAAATAGATTAACTTCTATATAAGCATGCTCAATTAGACCTGAATATCACATTTAAATACTTTACAACATGCCACTTAATAATAAACCCAACTAAAATATAAAAATTAGTTAACAATGTCATAATACCTTTGATTGCTCCCTCCTAGGAAATCATTTTCCCATGAAATGTCTCAACTAGTTGGGTAGAAAGCGGCCCTGAGACTTAATCCAGATGCTATACTGTGCTTTTCAGAGAGGTTGAGATGGATAAACTAAAGGCAGATCTGAGAAAATTAGAGCCGCGCTTGGAACAAAATATAATATTAAACACAAAATTAAATCTATATTGACAGGATTTTAGGGTCTACTGGGCAAATAAAATACATGATAGTTATATAAAGCATGAAACACAATGAAGAGGTGCAATAAGCAATCTCAAAAGGTTTTTAATAGATTCTGGATTCACTATAGCAAGTGAAAAAATCTTAATAATCATTATTAAATAGTTAATTTTTACATAGTAGTTTCTAATATGGCATCTCAAAAAACTGCATCACAAAAACACTATCACAATTCAAAATTAAAAGGGAGACAATCAAATAAGGGTTTTTGAGTATAAAATTACATAGTAAATGCCCTAAAAACGCCATCACAAAAGATGCCATCTAGAAAGATGGCATCTGGAATCCAATCATCAATATACTTTTTGTGGTGAATCTGACCTGTCCTCTGATTATCTGGAAATAGATTATAGTATTAAATTAAGATCCTACATAATAAATCAACCCAAATCAATGCCACTTTGATATGACTATCCCCCTATATCACAGCCATTCAAAAGAGCCACTTTCATATAATAGCTTTATTCTTTATCATGGAAGGAGATTACATGTTTGAGTTCCAACAATGTAATGCTTTACTAGTGATTTCATATAGTAAAGAGGGTGTTTATGCTATTGCAAAATGCATCATTACAAAATCCACCAGGCTCCTGAGCGTCTAATAGGAGTTGTGCCCACTGATGCGGCACCAAGGACTAACCTTTTTTTACATCTGGTGTCATAGGGCAGCATCTAGAACTCGTCATTGCAAATTAGCTGATTCCACTTCTGTGTTTCACAGTTTACTCTGTTTTTCACCGGTATTAAAAATCAAAGAGTTTCTTTTAAATTTACAAGCATGTATTTTTTAGTTCCTCTAAACAGCTAGGTACTTTTTAGCCCTAGTTTTATAGGTTAGTTTCTGTGCTATTCAACTTTTATACTTTGGCCTGATTGTGATGGCTCTGCTGTGGACATACTAAATCAAAATAAAGATATGTAAGGTCCTTATGTTTTTGGCTGACAGCATCTCAAAGGCACCATTTTGAATATGAAATCTAGAGCTGCATTAGTGACAAAAAACCTAAAGCTTTGCATGCTTTTCTATCATTAAAAAATCTTTTTAGACCAAAAGTTTTCTTGTTTTTATATTAGATATTTTTTATTTCTAACAAGAAGACATAAAAAGAAGTTATAGTTCAATAATAAATATCATTCCTATTGTTTACTTTAAAAATTGCCCCCAAGTTTGAGCTTGTTTATACTGATTCTCTCTCAGATGTCTCCCAAGTCTATCAAGCAAGCCAACACCAAGCTCTCCAAGGACAAGTCCACTCCCACTAAGATCAGAAAAGCCAAGGATATTGTTGTGCTCAACAGGTAGTGTTTGAAGTTTGAGCTTCAAACCCTGAATGCAAGTGTAGTGAGAGTGGGTGAGCTGGCCACTGGTAAAAGGATGTACAAAGGCAGGTTGGCTTTTTCTGGTTCTTTTGAGGGGTAAATAGCTTAATTCAAATCTATTCAGAGCTTCAAAGTAATAATAATGATGTCAAAGTATGGTGTTGATTTTATATTCTATTTATTAAAAGAATAAGGAGATTGTCAAGGAGCTGGATGTATAAGTATCCTGGCTACTGCCAACCCACTTAACATCCAGTCATCACCCAATTTGGTGCTTTTCCAATATACAGTTTGACATGCTGGAAATGGCAACAAAGCAATATCACATGACTTTCCAAGTATCCAGCAACTCAAACCCATCCTGCACATGACCAACCCCTAGGTTTGATCCAACTAAATCCCTGCCACAGCAAAAGCTATATAAGTCTAAAGTAGTATCCAATAAAATATACTTCTCTTCTTTCTCAATTCCATATTTGAAGCTTCCCCAAAAGGCACTCCTTATCAAGATTATGTAGGTACAACCTAGTTGATGTGACTAGTGATCAACAGAGAGTTAGAGGGTTGCATTACACAAACCATAATTGACTCTGGGGTTAATTTGGGCATTAAAAGACGTTGAGGGTAACACCCATCTGTTCTCTTAATAGTTAAACTGGTGATACATGAGCTCAAAGTGGTAATCACAAGCTTGAACTGATTTCCATCTCGTTGTTAATCCACATGGAAACACTCCTGATATACAGTAGTTTTCAAGCCTGTTGAGATAAACAAAATCTCAGTCTAAAAAAATACAACTCAGTCTAAAAATAAAATCAAAAATTGAGTAATTTATATTAAATTACAATAGATTTGGATCCACTTAGATTTTGTTTTTAGGCTGGGTTGTATTCATTTTTAGACTGAGATTTTTTGTTTATCTCAACAGGTTTGAAACTACTGTAGGTATTCCATCATATAGAGATCACTTGATGATCATATCAAATTCAAGAAGCTTTTTCAGGGCGCAAATAACCAATAAGAACTTAGGTGGACTATCCTACTACTTGAAGCCCAAAGAAGATCATTTGAGGAGAAAATGAATATCATCACAGATACCCCTCTAGTCAGTCTCCTAAAGAGAAAGAATCTGCAAAGACTCTCACATCATCCCCTGTGCATAAGACTGATGGCCTACCCCTCCCCACTCTACCTTTATTCACTCCCCATCTGATGAACAGGAAAAGAAGTTACATTCAAATGATGAAAAAGATCACAAGAGGCCCTGAAAAAAAAATCTGATGGGCATGAATCTGCTGCCTCAGAGTAGGAGCCCATCTTAGAGTGGTAATTACATACTTTCTCTAATATCTGCAATTTCAATGGAGAGTTTAAATTCCTGTAATCATTCTCTATTATGGCCAAGAAGTAAAGTGCTGGATTTTCCAAGAACATATTTTTTCACATGTAATGACCAGGAGAAAGACATGGCCCATTACCACTACCTCTGTGATAGTCCTGGATTCCCTGCAACATTAACTACCATTGAATTTAATTGAGTTAAGAAGCTCACCATTGAGAATGAATTTTTGGGATCTGATAATATACTATATTACCTCATGTGCTTTTATCTGCTCCAATTTATCCCTCTCAACAAGAAAATGAATTCATCTGAGCTGATCACTTGTGGCCTTCTTTATCTGAATAAAAATCAGAGAGAGAAAGTTGGAGAAAAATCAAAATCCAACAGTGTGTGACTGATCAGCGCTCAGTTGATGCAAATCTTGGTGTCAGTACCAGGAGGATTAATGAGCTTTTGCTCACTGAAGATCAGAAGCTGAATATGCCTGGGACACAATTTCTCCTGCATGATAACAACATAGGGGCACCAGAATGTATCATTTGCTTTGCCACACAAGAGAATCTCACACACTTTCTTAAGTATGATATCTGGGGTGAAGAAAGAACTTTTTCATCATGCCCAGAGCTTTTTTACCAGCTTTGGGCCATCCATGGCCAATTAAACGCACATACTTTTATATTTTTATTATTTTTTTCTTCTTAATAAAAGAGAGAAAACTTACGTCCACGCCCTGAATATCCTCAATCATTAATTAGATGCCATCTTGCCCACGCTTGATGATGAGCTAACTGAGAAATGGGCCCTCAAAAAAAGGTAACCCAGAATCACAGTAAGATCAAATGTGAATAAGAAGGCATCAGAATCAGTCTTCTAGCACATCATATTAACGGTTAATTTTGAGAAAGATCAGGCTAATGTCTTTATAAAATTCTGTAAGGCATCCCCTAAGGTGACTTCTTTCATTACTGCCAGACTCAGATAATGAACCTGATACAGTAGTTTTAAAAGCTATGGCAACAACCAAAAATACCTCAGATTTAAACAAAATCCAACTCTCAGGTTAAAATATACACTCTGTTAACAGGGTCTATTGGCGTTAATGGGCAAAATGAGTCAACACAGCAACAAAGGGCTCACACGCAAAGTGAAACCATTCAAAATATGATCTAAAATACATTGATTCATAAAAAAAATGGTGTGAGTTGACTTTTGGTGTACATATGTTTACTATGTGAATTGGTGACAAAATACACCCAAGCAAGGTGAGTCAAAACTCAAACCAAAAACAAAACACAATAGCAACTCACTACATAAACAAAATCACTCACGCAATGTGTCATGAATGACATTTCAATACTTGTATTGAAAACCCAAGAGTCAAACCCCAGTTCCCTGAAGGCGGATCAAACCCTCCAGGACAGACCAAGACCCACCAATCCGTTAAATCACAGGCTCAAATTGTTAAATTACCCCGCAACTCACCGGCCTGCTACAGAGAACTCCCTGAATAGTTGCCAGTCTGCCGCCAAACTGGTGCCAATGAAGACCCATACCTGCAAAGGAGATGTAACCTGGCTAACAGAGGTTGGGGAAGGACCTACTGCCAACCTGCCCAATGCCAATACTGGAGTTTTGAAACCAACGTTGGAAACCCTGAAATCAAACCCTGACCCTCCAAAGACTACTTGAGTCACACAAAGTGGACAGGAGACTGCCCACTTGTTAAATTGCAAACCCAAGTTAACAAGTTACTCTGAGACCCGCCAGTCTCCCAAGGATGATTCCCCAAATGGTTACCAGGTTGATGCCAACCTTGAGCCACCAAAGATCCAAACCTATTCAGAGGTTGCAGCTTACCTTAAGGAGGTTAAAAAAACTTATTTTTAACTCTACCAATGACCACCAGCAACTGCCAGCCTTCTGTCCAGAATGGGTAGTACAATTGAACTACCCAGGTGACATAGTGAACAGTGGCGGCAGAACAAAGCATTGCCACTTCTATTTGCCAGAGCAGGCACAACCTGGATCTGCCGCCCTCAAGACTCCAATCCAAGATCCATGCCCCGCCAGTGCCTTGTCTGTAAACCTGAACCCTGCAAAAATCAAAGAAGCAAAGTCCCATGGTATAAAAACCCCGGCAGTATGGTGATGACCACATTGTCATTTTTGATAATAAAGTTTTATGAACCTTTGGTTTGAAAAAATCTTACCCTATCTAGTCTTAGTGATCTTTTATCTCAATTCCAGTCAAGTAGACTACCAGGCCGCTGCCCCCTCCAGAGATCAACCTGCCAAACCGCCCCAGGCATTATACTGTCCCCCGGGATCCCCCTTTAGACCTGTGCACTTTACTGAATACCCCCCCCCCAACCTGACCTATTCTGAGTACAACTTGGAAACCATTCTTATTGCCAACCCCTTGACAAGTACTAGAAGTACTGACTACATAGGACTTAAAGGGAAAAGGATTGAGATACCGCCCTTATTGTTCAAAGACAAGTACAACTACCTACCAGCGTACTTTGTTCCCATGACTCTGCCCTTAACCCCTAGACTGGACTGCCCACTGGAACCCCCTGCCGCTGCCAAGACCACCTCTACCCAACTGTTTGGAGTACTTTATATTACTTTAACAGGGTTGGTGGATTCCATTGTCCCCAATTCTGGACCCTGGTCTGCTCAGGCAATCTGCCTCTTATATTATCAAGTTAGCACCCATTCTATGGTGGGCCTTACCCGCTGGCTCAGCCACACCTCACCCCAAGCCGCCCAATGCCTCTGCCTATGACTGGCTCCCTGACATTATGACAATCTTTTACAAACATGGTAACCTGGGCCCCAAGATGTTGTTAACACTTGGGCAACTTGTATGCTTTTTTTGTGATAATCACTTATTACACCCATAAGGCAATTACCTCCCTGATACTCTCATGGATGAAGAACCAACCTGCCAAAGAATTGATAGACCCTGCACCTGGTGCAGAACCCCAAAATCCAGCCACGTCACAAGTGCAGAATGTGATAGTGAACCAGACCACAACCAAGATGGATATGCCCCAGATGGGCAAACTCACCTTAGAAGAAGCTTGCCAAGCCATGCCATGCCAGTCCTCTGCCTCCACTTCCAAACCAACGCCAACACCTAACCCAGTGACACTGAAAAGGTCTTGGGGGTGGCTGCCATGCTGTCAGGAAACGCACTAGATTGGTTTGGGAAAGCCACCGCCAAGGATGTTGAATTTTGCCTGGAATATTTGAAATTTGAGGCCAAACTCATGAGCACTGGCAATGACCAAGACACCAGATACTATGCGCTGAACTCAATGTTAGAGATCTGACAAGCAAACCGCCCTATCTAAGCCTATATTGATGAGTTCCTTAAACTTAAGACGTGCACCCAACTTGAAGATGAACTATCTGCCATTCTCTTCAGAAAAGGAGTTAACTTGGCCATGAGAGACCTGTTGAAGCACCACCCGCCTACACTGAGCCTGGAGGAACTACTACCCCTATGCAAAGGCCTGAGTCTAAACCAAGAAGGACAGAACTTGTACTCTGCCTGAGCTGGCAGGGCCATGACGCCCAATCAACCAGGAACGTCCCCTAACAAGTTACAACGCCACTATTAAGATGGGTTGTGTTTCTACTGCCATGAGGCCAGACACTTAACCAGAGCATGCCCTAATAAGAATACACCTCCTGTATCCTTGGCACAAATAAACACCTCTGTACAATCTTAAAAATTCATCCAAGTGACCATAGACTGTGTGGGAATCAAGCGCCAGATTGAGGCCTTTATTGACATGGGAGCTGATGAAAGCTTCATTGATGCCAACCTGGCAAAATAATTAGGATTAACAGCTTCAGAGCGCAGCCTACAAGTAACCATGGGAAACGGTTCCCTGGACACTGGTTACAAGGGTGAACAGGAACTTCCTTTGAAAATTGGACAGAACGTGTATCCAACCCCCTTGATCCTCTTGCTGGGACTGCCACACCCTCTAGTACTGGGAGACTCATGGTCAGACAGACATGGCCTGATTCTAAACTATTGTGAGCAGACTGCCACCTTGGGACAAACTGAGTCTTGTGATACTGTTCCATTCTGTATAATCCATGGCAGAGCACCAAATAACAGACTCTTAACTATAAAGATGGAACCCCGCGTTGGGACACTACCCACTGCCTTGCAGAAGTGGGACCATGTATTTAGCAAATAAGAGGCCACAAAACTACCCAGTCACTCAATCTACAATCACGCTATAGACCTGCTACCAGGTACCCAACCACATCATGGTCCCATCTATAGTTGCAACCACCGTGAGCAAGTGGCCTTGAAAGCTTACCTGGAGAATATGACAAAAAAGGGTTTCACCCAAGTGTCAAAAGCACCCTGCTTGTTGCCCATGCTGTTTGTAGGGAAAAAGGATGGCGGAATGTGTCCCTGCGTAAACTACCAGAAACTGAACAACATTACGGTGAAGAACTGCTACCCCATCCCTAATACTGATGGCCTTTGTGATGAACTGACCAGAGCCCAGGTGTACTCAAAAATTAACCGTCGTGATGCCTTCAACCATATCTGAATCAAAGATGGAGACAAATACAAGACAGCTTTCAAAACCAGATATGGGTTATATGAGTACCTAGTAATGCCATTTGGCCTGTGTAACGCCCCCAGCTTTTTTCAAAGGATGATTAACACTGTCCTAGGCAAGTACCTTGATCATTTTTGTGTTGCGTACTTATATGACATCCTCATCTACAGCAAGACTCACAAGGAACACCTGCGCCACATGGACCTTATACTAGAGAAACTCTCCCAAGCAAACTTACACGCCAAGCTTAAGAAATGCAAATTCTTCCAGTCTGAGGTTGAATTCCTGGGATACGTAGTGAAGACTGGCGGGTTTGCAATGGCACAGGACAAAGTAGAAGCAATAACGTCTTGGCCAATGCCCAAATGTAGGAAAGATGTGAGAAGTTTTTTGGGCCTGGCAAATTATTGCAGGGATTTCATCCAAAAATTTTCTCACATTACCCTGCCCCTGATCCACCTGTGCTCTGACAAGGTCACCTTTGTCTGGACTCCAGATTGCACCACCGCCTTTGAGACCCTGAAACTTGCCTTCACCTCTGCCCCTGTTCTGGCCATGCCTGACCCATCCAAGCCATTCATACTAGAAACCAACGCATCTGGCTTTGCAGTGGGCAGGGTCCTTCTTCAGGAAGGAGGGGATAGTATGCTACATCCTGTAGCATATTACTCCAAGAAGATGCTGCCTGCCAAAGGAAACTACCCAATCTACAACAAGGAGATGCTTACTATAATGAAGACCTTGAAACATTGGTGCTGATACCTATGTGGCGCCAAGTTTCCAGTAAAGGTCCTAACCGACCACAAGAACCTGGTTTTTTTCTTTAAACACAGACAGCTGAACCAAAGATAGGCCAGATGGGCCTTGGAACTGGCCAACTACACCTTGACCATTGACTACAAGCCTGGGAAGGTGAATGTGGTACCTGACGCCCTGAGTAGAAAAGCTGATCTGACCCCTTCCTCTGCAGAAACCAAGGACCACAACACACATGTACTCCTTGATCCTTCCAGCCTAGGTATCCAATTGATGTACCTGAAGATCATGGCCCACAAACCTGACATAATTGAAGCACAGAAATTAGACAAGTATTCAGCAGAACTCATTGCCAACTTGACCTCAGACCCAGAGAGCCGCCACCACAAGAAAGGATTTTTGCTGAAAGGATCCACCCTAATATTACACAACTGGATCTATGTACCAGAAGGTGAAACAAGGACCAAAGTACTCATTGATTACCATGACTCAGAGATGGTCGGCTACCCTTGCAGACTCAAGACACTCCAAGGAATCAAGAAGAATTATGCTTGGCCCCAAATGGACAAATACGTGGCTGCCTACATTGAAGGCTGTGAGACATGTGGAAGAACCAAAACCCGTAGATCCAAACCTGAAGGCCTGCTAAGACCACTAGACATACCAGCAGGACCCTGGCAGTCTGTTTCAATGTATTATACTGTAGAACTGCCCCTCTCCAATTTTTTCAATGCCATCCTTGTCATGGTAGATAGGTTTACTAAGATGTCCTATTTCATCCCTACTACCACCCACTGCACTGCTGCAGAGACAGCTAGGCACTTCCACAACTGCATCCTAACTCAACACAGTACTCCAGGGGGAATTATCACTGATAGAGGACCCCAATTCACCTCCAAATACTGGACTTAGGTGATGAAAAACTTGGGGGTGAAGCGCTGTGTATCAACCTCCTACCACCCACAGACCAACAACCAGACTGAACAAGTGAACCAAATACTTGAGCAATACCTACAATTCTACGCCAACGCCAACCAATATAACTGGGCAGAGATGCCACCCATGGCACAGTATGCTTACAACAGCAAAGACCACACATCTACCGGAATGTCCCCCTTCAAAGCCAATTATGGCTTTGACCTGTCCTGGGACCCCAGTATTGGTAGTAAGGAAATAAACCCGTCAGGACAAACTTGGATTGAACTGATACACAACACCCAACAAACCTGTCTTAAGAGTCTGACATGTGCTGTTCAGACTTATAAGGCGTTTGCAGACAAGAAGAGGACCCCTGGAAACCCGTTGAAAGTAGGAGACAAAGTCTATCTAGACTCTCAAAATGTGCCTCTGCTGTTCCCTGTCAGAAGTTAGCCCACAGAAGAAGTGATCCCTACAGGATCACCAAGCTAGTAGGCAAAGTATTATTTGAACTAGAATTACCCCCCTTGTGGAAGATACATAACGTCTTCCACCGTGCGCTTCTATTCAAGAAAGAAGAAAACTCCCTTCCCCACCAGAAACTCAAGACTGACCCCCCTCCCATCCAAGTAGGATACTCTGAAGAATACAAAGTTGAATATGTTCATGGGGACCGTACCCACTATAAATCCTCCAGTACTACGTCAAGTGAAAGGGATACCCACCTGAGGAAAGCACCTGAGAACCATTAAGCAACCTACTCAACGCCCAACTAGCAATCTGACAATATCTTGAGAAGAAGGCCAGGAAGGAAGGGACCCCTGGGAAGGAAGGGGATGATGTCATGAATGACATTTCAATACTTGTATTGAAAACCCAAGAGTCAAACCCCAGTTCCCTGAAGGCAGATCAAACCCTCCAGGACAGACCAAGATCCACCAATCTGTTAAATCACAGGCTCAAATTGTTAAATTACCCCGCAACCCGCCGGCCTGCTACAGAGAATTCCCTGAATAGTTGCCAGTCTGCTGCCAAACTGGTGCCAATAAAAACCCATACCTGCAAAGGAGATGTAACCTGGCTAACAGAGGTTGGGGAAGGACCTACTGCCAACCTGCCCAATGCCAATACTGGAGTTTTGAAACCAACATTGGAAACCCTGAAATCAAACCCTGACCCTCCAAAGACTACTCAAGTCACACAAAGTGGACAGGAGACTTCCCACTTGTTAAATTGCAAACCTGAGTTAACAAGTTACTCTGAGACCCGCCAGTCTCCCAAGGACAATTCCCCAAATGGTTACCAGATTAATGCCAACCTTGAGTTACCAAAGATCCAAACCTATGCAGAGGTTGCAGCTTGCCTTAAGGAGGTTAAAACAAAACTTATTTTTAACTCTGCCAATGACCACCAGTAACTGTCAGCCTTCTTTCCAGAAGGGGTAGTACAATTGAACTACCCAGGTGACATAGTGAACAGTGGCAGCGGAACAAAGCATTGCCACTTCTATTCGCCAGAGCAGGCAAAACCTGGATCTGCTGCCCTTGAGACTCCAAGCCAAGATCCATGCCCCACCAGTGCCTTATCTGAAAACCTGAACCCTGCAACAATCAAAGAAGCAAAGTCCCATGGTATAAAAACCCCAGCAGTATGGTGATGACCACATTGTCATTTTTGATAATAAAGTTTTATGAACCTTTGGTTTGAAAAAATCTTACCCTATCTAGTCTTAGTGATCTTTCATCTCAATTCCAGTCAAGTAGACTACCAGGCCGCCAACCCCTCCAGAGACCAACCTGCCAAACCGCCCCAGGCATTATACTGTCCCCTGGGATCCCCCTTTGGACCTGTGCACTTTACTGAATACCCCCCCAACCCGGCCTATTCTGAGTACAACTTGGAAACCATTCTCATTGCCAACCCCTTGGCAAGGACTAGAAGTACCAAATACATAGGATGCAAAGGGAAAAGGATTGAGATACTGCCCTTATTTTTCAAAAACAAGTACAACTACCTACCAGCGTACTTTGTTCCCATGACCATGTCCTTAACTCTAGACTGGACTGCCCACTGAAACCCCCTGCCACCGCCAAGACCACCTCTACCCAACTGTTTGGAGTACTTTATATTACTTTAACAGGGTTGGTTGATTCCATGGTCCCCAATTCTGGACCCTGGTCCTTGCTCAGGCAATCTTCCTCTTACATTATCAAGTTAGCACCTATTCTATGGTGGGCCTTACCCGCTGGCTTGGCTGCACCTCACCCTGAGCCGCCCAATGCCTCTGCCTATGACTGGCTCCCTGAAACAATGTGTGCAATGAATTGTAATCATGAATGATACCAAGGTATCTAAAATAAGACACAAGATCTGAAACATAAATTTTAAAAATATTGTGCTGGGCGTTGAATTTGGCAGTAAAATCTAGGAAAACGGGTGGATTTTTTTGAGTATTCTAAAATGGGCGTTGTAAAACCAAAAACAACTAGTTAAGAAATGAAAAATCTATAATTGGGATATCAGGTGGGGAAAAATATTAGTCAAATATCCATATTCAGATAAAATTAAAATTAGGGAGTAACTTAATTGAAATTTATTTAATATTTTATTAAATTTTAAAATGGAAGGAACACAACACCAGAGTACCAATACACCCATTGTGCGCCGCAGTTGCAGTTGCCCCCGCGGGTCAAAAAATAGATTTAATGCAACCCAAGTGCCTACTCAAGGAGGAGACAGGAGAGGTGAGTTCCATAGTGACGCTGCAATAACACAGCTGGTTCAAGGAGCACAAGCTTCTAGGGTGAGGAGCATAAACCCTTGGGTCCCCAAGCTGACCTGGAAGCCAACCAAGGTCACCACTACAAAGAAAGTTAGAAACAAGGAGGTAGAACTTACTTTGTATGTGTTTGACGTTGTGTAATGTCAAGAGCCGGTCCCGCCAGCCATGCTAGAGAAGGTGAAGCCTGTACTTGATACTAGCTATGAGCCCTACATCAGTGATGGCAATCAGGAGGATGACAAGGAGCCTGAGTTCTATCAAACCAATGAGGGACAGTTGGTGCTCAAGAAAGTTGCTGTGTTCTACAACAAGGTGCCTATGCTTTACAAGCCTGTCACCTATCAGGATCCCAGCTCATCTGAGCCTACTAAGCCCACTCAGAAGCGCATCCCAGATATCAAACGCATCATCCTGCTCAAGCTAATGTATGAATCTGGTGACTACAAGGCAGCCGCGGCCATTGTTGGAGTGGATCCCAAGTACGCCAGAAAGACCTTCCACAAGTTCATCAACACTGGTTGTGTCCTTGCCGCGGAGAAATCCTTACATGTTTCTATCATGCTCACCAAGGAGCACAAATGGGCAATCTGTCAGTGGATAACCTGGGATTGCCATCTTGAACTGGCAAATATACAGGCCATGGTCAAATCTACTTTAGAGATTGAGGCCTCAATTTCCTTTTACTACCATCTGGTGAAGGGAATGTGATTTTCTTGGAAAAAGCTTGCGGTATCTCTCTACAACAGAAACAGCCCAGCCAACATTGACGTCCAGAAAAACTACACAGAGGCGTACACTGCCCTTAAAGCCAAGGGAACGGTCAAATTTTATTATATTGATGAATTGACATTTGCCTCATCTATGTGCAATGCATATGGCTATGTCCCCAAAGGCTCCAATGACGGGATGGCTTGGCGTGCTGCAGTCCGCGCCACAGCCTACTCAATGGTGGCTCTCCTTGGTACAAAGGGGGTCAAGCTCTACCAAATGATATTGGGTTCACATAACAGCAGGACTTTTCTATCATTTCTCCAATTGATCCAGGAGCACCTGAGGCGCACAAGCCCTGGCTTTACCAGGCAACTGCCAGAATTAACTCATTCCGCAAGTCAACTTACTGAATGTCAACAATTTGTTGACATTCAGTAAGTCAACATTATTTTAGTATTTATCTGCCAGAATTGGGCATTTCCAAAACTAAGCTAATTTTTCATAGTGAATTATTAAGTCAGAAATGCAAAATTAAAAAGGAACAGACATAATGTTGACACCATTTAAACAAAGGCTTAATTTTAAGCCAAAAACCTAATATAATTTACTATGAAAATGTAAGTTTCTTTGTACTTTTACATTAAGGTTGACTACAGTAAGTAATATCTGGATGTCAACCCCAAATAAGAATCCTTGAGTTTCTTAATAAATTATACAATATTCTAAAAATAACTATTTTTATATTTTATACTACTGTTTTTATTAAATATATATTAAGATAAGCATTGAATAAAGACATATGCCAACTTTCAGAGAATTCTTTGTATGTTTTAGATATTTACTGTTATTTTAAACCCACTGGATAAACTATAGCTTATTTCCAGAAGTCCACTTAAGCCAAAATGCATATGTTAAAACTAGAAATTATATATTTAATTATAATGTCAACTTTGTGTCAAATTGACGCGTCACCTAAATTGCAACAAAGGGGTTTGGCTAAGCAAGCAAAGTGACATAATTTAAGCGAGATTTAATAGGAGAGTTGCTATAAAAGAACGCTGACTGCCTGAATGTTGACACCTTCACTTATTTATTAGTAAAACACTGCCACTTAACAAAAAGCACACATACAATGGTATGGTAATTCAGGCCAAAGTACCCAGGGCTGTACTTTAGACTTCCCTCTACAATCCCTACAATTTAGTTTTCATAAGTTACATATGCAATCTTTAAATTTTTAAATTTAAAAATAAACAATTCTGGACTTAAAAAACCAACTCTGTAAAATATTAACCAAGCTTTATAAGTGATTTACATAGTGTTTTTCTACTTTAATGCTGACTTTCAGTATGTTGACGTCAAAATTAAAGCGTTTTTTATGCTGACAAACTAAATTAAATATTTTTGACTATTGTGACTACCAGAATCTCAACTTTTTATTTAAACATGAGTTTTTTCTATTCTTTACTAATTAACTAGCTCTAAAATTACTTTCCATACTTCTATAAACTATTTAATTAATAATAATAAAATAAATCAAGTGATTATTATTTAATTTTATTCATGTTTTAAATGATTATTCTTACTTTATGAACTCTACTCTAATTATTATAGGACAAATCTTTCCAAGCAGCCACAAAATAACACCAAGTCAAGCAAGAAAGTACCCAAAGCCTCTAGAAAGGCCTAAAGTCCCTACCCCAACAAAAAACCAGCCAAAGAGCCCTCAAAGAAACAGAAGACAAAGGAGAAGACCCCAGACCCTGAAAGCAAAGAGTCCTCCCCTGCCCCCTCCTCTTCTCCAAGCTGGTACCAATCAGAATGAGATGAGATTCCTCTAAACAAGCAAGGAAGAAAGAAGATACCCAAGAGTCCAGAACCCCAGTCAAGCCCAGATGAATCAAGTTCAAAGGGATCAAGCTCATCCCAGTACAAGAAGTGCAATAATCCAACTCCAGATAGTTCCCCTCCACTGCCCAACAAATCTGCACCTCCATCCTCCTCATTGAGTATCAATAAAGAAGATCCTGATGATTACCTGTCTGACCATCATCAAGCACCAATTGGTCCATGGGATCCCCTAAAGGTTCACAATATATGTAATATTGAAGGAGAGTTTAAGCTCCCAAAGAAGTTCTCTTGGTTTTCCCTCTAATGTCTGTCAAAGGAGGTACAAGTTTAGTCTGTGATGGCTATGTCTTTAATTGCAACAATCAAAAGAGAGCAGGAAGAAGCAAGCATTATGTGTGTGAAGATAGAAGCTGCGCTGCCAGGATCAATACAGAAGGATGGGATAAAGTCACTAGTGAAAAAGGAGAGCACACAAGCAATGCTCTAATCAATCTTATTGAAAAGCTTCTAAAGTGGTACCTCTACCAAATGGTCCCAATCTCCAAAGACGTCAAGGCTTCTGATCTGGCAGTTAAGGCCACCACACACTTAAGTAATGAGAACCTGAAGCTCATCCCTGACCGCAATCAGTTAGTGAAGTACATATGTGACAAACGCTGTGATCTATTCCCCCATAAGAAATCTGCCATGGTCCAAGGAGAGTTAGTATTGACAGAGGATTTAAAGATTTTCAATGGTAATGAGTTATTCCTTTTACATGACAATGGGCCTACAACAGAGGCAATAATTATATGCTATGCTACACAACAGAACCTGGAGCAGTTAAGAGATTCAGTGACCTGGTTATGTGACAGTACCTTTGCAGTATGTCCCTGCCTTTTTTACCAACTATGGGTTGTACATTCCTTTATTGAAGGCAAGGTGCTCCCATTTGCCTAATTTCTGCTTCCTGGGGCAACAGAAGAGATCTACACCAGGGCCTTTAAAATCCTTCAGGAGGGCATCAAAGCCCTACCCAATAATAGAAAGAGTCCCCCTGGCCATAACACTAGAGCCAATCCAGATGATGATAAAAAGGATGAAGCCACCCTTGCTGCAGAAAAAGAAGCTCAAGATAAAGCACTTGGACCCTCAACTATAATAATGGACTATGAAACTGCCCAGTATAACGCTTTTGTAAACACCTTTGATGGAGAGGTCCATGGGTGTTTTTTCCATTATCAACAGGCTGTCAACAGGCAACTAAAGGGTCCACCTGAGCTCAGCAAGCTCCACCATCTAGATACATCAGGAAAGTACAAGTTCTTAATTCAGCAGCTTGAAGCACTAGCCTTTGTAAAACCAGAGCATTCTGGACAAGCCTTTGAGCTCCTATGCCAGGATCCATATGCCAAGAAACATGATGGTGCCTTCTACTCTTTCATTGAATATTATGAACCACAGTGGATTGGATGTAAGGTCACTAAGTGACAGAGCAAGCCCAGAGCCAAAGCCAACTGGAACTACTACCAGGCAGTTCTTAAGGATGAGATGAAAATGACTTCATCTTTGGAGGGCTGGTATAAGCATATCAACTCCTCCTTTGGAATCAAGCCTAGATACAACACCTTCTACAAGCACCTCAAAGTCCAACAGGGGAAGACTGCTGCATCCATCAGAGATATTGAGAACCACCCATCCAAGAAGAAGAGAACCACCAAAGAGAAGCAGTATCAAGAGAAGATCAAGGACGTTGTCAAGGCCAAATATAAGCTTTCAGAGATTAGGGAATACATCAAGAAGATAGCCACAGTTCTTAATGGCAACCAGGTGATCACAGTCTAGCTTTCAATTAAATTTATTGACTATTGCCTAATTTTGTATATAGTTTTTATATGTTCAGTATAATATTTTTAAATAAATAGTTTTTCTAAATAAGTCATTAATAATTTATGATACTTTTCTTATAAAAGCATTGATTTTCTATTGATAGTTTGATGCTTTAGACTGTATTACATGACCTATATTGGTATTTTACTAGTAAATTATTTGTTTTTTGTAGTTTTCAATATAGAAAAAACTTTATATTACTGTTTCTGATTGTTATATTTTTCTATAATATGTAAATTTTTATGTAGTATCTTTTTCGTATTGGATTTTATTTTATTTTATTTTTATAAGTGGGAAAAAATTTATTATAGTAAAGATAGCTAATTTCATAGTAAAATAAAAAAGTGTATTTTTATGAAGTTTTTTAATTGTCATGTATAATTTTTATGGACTTTTTAAAATCTATGTTGTCACATTACCCTAAAAAAATATCTTGAAGATTAATTTTTATTAAGTAAAATGTTCAGGAAGCAGGTTTCTGCTTATTAAAAAGTGTCAACATTTAGTAGTCTGCATGAGTTAAAACTTAATTCTTACTTTTCAATGCTGTCAACATTAAAGTATTTTTAATTCTGATTATCAACATATAGTAAGTTGACTTGAGGAATGAGTTAATTCTGGTGGTTGCCCTTCACCAATGTCATTGTGTTGGACAATGTTGGTCTCCACAAAGTGGCTGACATTCTTGAAGAATTTCCATCAATTGACACCAGCATTGTTGTGGGCCCCCAGCAATTGGCCACGTCAAATTTGTGCCTTCTCTTCCTCCCAGCCTATTTGCCCTTCCTAAATCCCATCAAGGAAGTCTTTGGGTGGCTCAAGCAAGTTGTCAGGCAAGGAACCCCAACTAGGACCAAGGACCTCTTTAATTTGCTGCAGGCCAGGATCCACACCCTCCCAGCTGAGACTGTGGCCAAATTCTATGGCCACGCTGATTTGTTCATCCCCGCATGCCTAGCCAAACAGCCAGTCAATTAAAGGCTTAGTGTGTCCAATTTTTTTATATTCTCTAATTTACTATTCAAGATTTATTAATTATCATTTTATATTTAGATGTTTCCACGCCCGCAATCACATTCAGAAGGACCATTAATAGATGTAAGTAATTTATTTATTTTATTATGTATTATTTTATTATGCCATCTGAGGTAATCCCAAACGCTCAATATTGGATTACGCAAATAGACTTATACCACTTTTGTCAAATAAATATAAAAAACAATTTTAAAAAAATTAAACTTAAAATGTACAAGTTGGGATTTATTTTATTAACATATTATTTTATGATTTTATGAAACCCGTTTCTGCGATATATTTTGCAAAACGGGTTTGCTGAAATAAGAATTAGAAAATTTTATTATAGTAAAAATAATATGAATTATAATGAAATTTATTAGAAGAGAGAATTTATTGCAAAGCCTGTAGTGAGTTCTTTGGTATGTACCCACCCCGCAATGGAGGTGGCGCACAACCTCCACCGCCATACTGTGTACGGTGAATATGCCCTTATTAAAAAACTCCCTCCTGCTGGTGAAGGGGAGTAGGGTTAGGTGCAAACTGAGGAGCAGCTTTTTGGGCGGGGCTGCAAACCTGTAAATCCCTGCCAAGACCAGGGCGTCTTGTATCACGTGGTCCACCAAGTCATATCTGGGGGGGACCTTCTTCCTGTCAAGTGTGAGCTGGGCCTCATCAATTCCTGGAAGGACCCTGTCTAGATCCTCTACGCTGGCACTCATCCTAAAGAAGAAAAGATAGCCAAGGTAAATCACCAAGTGAAGCCTTTGCCCAGCAAAGGCTTCCATGAACTCACATAAGTTATTATAGGCTGCACTGATCTTCTTACTGTGCCTGGTCTTTGCAAAGGTAAGATCCATTGCCAAGGGGAGCCCTGTCTCATCTGCACTCCAGGCTAGCCCAAAGTTTGCAAGGAGGATCTTAGTTTTCTTGATGGCTGTTGCAGATGCAACAGCCAATTTCCCCACCGCGCGCCCAAATTTGTTCAGAAGGTAAGATAGGGTATGCTCCAACGGGAAGCAGAAGCAAGCAGCTGCATGAGCCTGGCCCATCTCTGGTACATTCTTGAATGGGAGCGCCACCAGGACGTCCCAAACAAGCTCAATGGAGTTTACACAGTAAACTCCACTGAGGTTAAATGGGTCCAGGAAGACCAGTTGGGCATCCTTGTAGGCAGTAACTGCTCACTCACATGCCCCCTCTCCATGTGTCAGCCCATCCAATGCCTCCCTGGACATTGGGAAGGACCTGTGGATGCGGTACTCCAGCTCCTGCACAACAGGGGGGGACAGATACAACTGCTTGGCCACATGAGTGACATAATTTGCATAAAAGATGGCCAGGACAAAGGGGACCAGGACTTGGCGGAGTTTGCCGTCTACGTTTTCTAAGAAAAAAAGGTAAGTATTCTGAAATTTTATTAATTTTGTTTTTAGGCTACCTTCTTGTGTTTCTTCCTTGCCCGCAGCCTTGGCCGGCTTGGCCATTCTTGTCACAAGCAATTGTGCTGGTAATTTGGTATCCTCTGCCCTGGCACGCTTGGCGGGTTTGAGATGTTCATACATCTCTGGGTTGTCAACCCAAACAGATGGCACAGAAAGATTGTACGCCTTAAACTGGAGGCCCTCAACCACTGTCTTCTGGATGTTGAGAAGATGCTTAATGGTCTTCTCTGGGGTGTCTGGCATTTTTGTCATTAGTGCCTTTGCAGACACCTTGTTGATTTTGTCCCCAGTGAGGATGGCAGACTTAACTTTGGCTTTGTCCTTGCGGTCAATGTCCTTGATTTTGGCAATTGCAAAGTCAAGGTCTTTGAGTAGTTTTTCAAGTTCTCTCATTTGATTTTTTTACTAACCTTTTCATATGTTTTTATAGATTTTGCCCCAATAATTATTTATTATTTTGATACTGTTGCCTCTTTGTTTATTCCTTTTTATTTTCTCATCTACTACATTATCCCATCTTTTTACACATTTTGTATATGTTTTACACTCATCTCAATATGTGTCATTTGCTTTGTGTTGGCATTGTTTCCTTGATTATCATATTATTTTTGGCGCTTGACATAGCCCCTTGTGAAAATATTAACAATAATTTGGTGATCAGCTAAATTTGAATTAGAAAATTATAGTGTTAACTGTTTTTAGATAAAGTTGTTACTGATCTGAATTCAAAACCTTAATGATAAACTTTAAGCCAATCAGGAGCCAAGTGATAAAGTGATTATTGTGACATAAAGGGTCATTCAATAATTCTTTGGTGCATGTGCGCTAATTAATATGATTAGCTGGATGTTTTGCCATTGTACACCATTGCCGCTGTGGCAAGTTGTTGGTGGACTAGTGCTAACCCAGCAGCTGATTGGGCACTAGTCCATCAACAACTTGCCACAGCGGCAATGGCGTACAATGGCAAAACATCCAGCCAATCATATTAATTAGCGCACATGCACCAAAGAATTATTGAATGACCCTTTATGTCACAATAATCACTTTATCACTTGGCTCCTGATTGGCTTAAAGTTTATCATTAAGGTTTTGAATTCAGATCAGTAACAACTTTATCTAAAAACAGTTAACACTATAATTTTCTAATTCAAATTTAGCTGATCACCAAATTGTTGTTAATATTTTCACAAGGGGTGTGTTTAAGTGCTAAAAATAACTGTGTTCTGGATCTAGATACACAACATAGTAAATATATGGTTTTATAGAAATAAGCTGAACATAAAGAATAAAACCAACTATAAACAAAGAGGACATGAACAATTGAAATTCAGAATAAAGATAATATAAATAGAAAATGTTTGGCAACAGGGGGTTTATTGGGGTGGCGGAGAGTGATGCCTAGGAGGCAGAATAACGCGGGAAGGAAGACGTAGAGGGGGTGCTGACCTGGGGGGTCTGGGATTGGGTGGGTTGGGCTTGCGGGTTAGGGGTGTTGGTGGCGGGGGTGGAGGCAGGAGGATTTTGCGTGATGGCTGCCATGTAACGCTTGTTGTATTCCTCATTGATCATTGGCTGGATGGGCTGGTAGGTGGCAGTGGCCCAAGGTGGAAGGCACTTATCCTTACGTGATTGGTTGCCCATATTCACATGGAAAACCATTTGCGCAAACAAGTCAGCCACCATCTGGCGGCCAAAGAGAAAATTGTGGTCAAGGACCCCAAGATAGAGGTTGTTGAAAGCCTGAGGGCGGCGCTCCTATAATGTGGACCCCATGTTGAATAAGACAACATCAGCCAGATGGATGTCTGCATGGCCAGCAGGGTAGACTGAGGCCTGGTGCCTGTGTTGCTGGATGGCCTCAAGGGCAGTGGAGCTACCCTCCATCTAGTGGCTCAAGAAAACCTGGTACTTGGAATTTGAGCCATTCCAGGAGTCAAATAATCCACTGAGAATGTGGCTGTATGAGTAGCCATTGATTAAATCTGGGTTTGTCCAATAGTAGACAAAACCCTTGGCTGAAACTGCCAGAAATGCACCAATGAACGTCCCCTTCTTGACCTTCTTCCTTCCTTTTTGAGTGGCAGCTTTTCCTTGCTCGCCAAAATCATCAAAAGCTAATGATAGCTTGTAATAGGAGATGAACATGACATCATCAGTTTGACTATTCAGGCATTGGACTAGGGTTGATTTGATGGCAGTGTCATACGGGGAATTCTCAGCGCCATCCCATTGGTCGCCGGCAAAATTGGTAAGAATTTGTATTGAAGCCACCTTCCCATACATCCAGAGCTGCACCATGCGCTCAGACACCCAAATACCATGGTGCGCAAGTTGCTTCTGGACCTGGATCAAGGGAAGCTTGGGATCCTGCTGGAGGAGGTCAAGCATGATTGGGTATGCCTCAGATATTTGTGACTTGGGGGCCTTCTTGGGCTTCTTGGCCGTCACAATCAGATTCCCCCTGTTCATCAGATTGTTGAATTCCTGCATGACAGTAGCTCGGGTAAATTGCAACTGGGCAACAATCTGTTTCCAGGACAGACCCTGTAGATTCAGTGCCACAATTTCCTGAAGATTTTGGGCAGTGATGATTTGTTGCTTGGGGCGCTGGGCTGGGGGAGCTGAAGCCTGATTGGCTGTAGGGGGGAAGGTTGGCTGGTGGCAGGAAGTTGTTCCAAATCAAGGTTGCCATCCTGATTGGTTGGTTGGTGGGCAGCTTGTGCAGGGGTGGGTATGGGAGCAGGGGCAGAGCTAGACACTATGTGACTACTGAACAAGTCAAAGCCATAGAGGTTGGTGGTCAGGTACAGGTCAGCTTCCTTGTTACCCGCCTCAAAGGCTTGGGTGTAAACAGGTGCCTCCACATTCTGAGCCTTGCCTCCATTGAAGCTGGCTTGGCTGCTGTTGGCTTGGCTGCTGGCGCCGTCAAAGATATTGCTTGTAAAAACCATTGTAAAAAACCTAGGATAAAATCACTAAAAGTAGAAATTTTAAAATTTAATGATTTATTTTTATTGTAATCTTGAGTCCATATTTGGAAGGTTCTCAAAACCATTCCATACAAATCTGGAGCCATGAAAATGGATAAAATGCCTATGTTCCTAAATTGGATAGCTGTTGATTGGATGTTAACCTGCTATTTTTCTATTTTAGGCTGCTCATACTAAACATCTTGTGTGAGTTCATTTCATTCTGTGCTTGTGGAATCTTGCTTCTAGATTGCTCAAATTTTGTATCATTTTATCCCTTCTGTTGGTGCCTCATATGAATCCTGATTGGATTGTAATATACTCCGGAACAGCATCCATCCATCCATCCATTTCACTTGTTGCGTCAGTTCATTTTGTTTGTGGTTTGAACTACACCGCTTGATGTTTTATATAATTTTGTATAACGGGCTAGTGAAATTTGTTTTTTGTTTGACAGTTCATTTATTAACTGAAACTTTATAAATTAATTGAATCCTGAATCTTGCGCAACTTGGATTTTGTTAAAATCTGAAATCATTTTGTTTAAATTTGAGGTATTTTTGGTTGTTGCCATAGCTTTTAAAACTACTGTAAAAAGCCCAGCCCTCAATAAGCTGGTGTTCAAAAATGGCACAAAAAAGGCCAAGAACATCTTTAATTGCTTTTCTGCCTTGGCTATGGTCAGAAATAAAGAAGTGAGCTCCTTTTATGACAAGCCTATTAAAGAAATTTTATTTTGAACAATAAAAAAGCCTTTTCTTCCCTCATCCAGTACTTCAAAAACCAGTGGTTGGGAGTTTTTCAGGGTCAGGGCCACATCTGCAAGAGTGGAGACTCTATCAACTGAAATTTCTACAAGAAGGTTAAGAAAGAGATCATAAAGACCACATCTTCAATTAAAGGTTAGTACAACCAATTCTCCTGCTTGTTTAAGGTAAAGAAGCCAAGTTTTAATGCCATTATCAGTAATATAAAGATCTGACATGCCCATGGGGAACAGCTCAACTCCCAAGCCATCAAGAACAAGGCTTTTGTTTCAAAACATGATGACCAGCAGGTCAAATTTGAAAATGTTACAAAAGATGTTTTGGCTTATTATCTCAAAAAATACTGCCTTGCTCATCTTAAAGGCATTTTCAAGGCTCTTGTAGCCAAATCCAGATCACTTCTTCTTCCTAATAAATACTTTTTCTTTTCAAACATTCAATTTTTTCTTAAGTTTTAGTATACAAATATTTAATACTGGGCTAAATTCCAATATAAAAAGGTTAAAATTTTGGAGTGTATTGGCTTTGGAGCTTTGTGCACTATAGTTAGTACTAGCTTATTCCTCTCTTTTATTGAATACTTAAAATTCTTGGATGAATTGAGTATAGCCCTGTGTCTTTTATATTTTTAAAGATGTTTTGTTCTTTGATCATGTTTAAAGTTATCAGGTGCAGTTTAGCCCAAGATTTGAGATGGACAAGTTCCTTAGGTCAAAGTTCCTTGAGTTGAAAGTGCAGAAATTAAAAATTAAAACACTATGTAGGGTGCAAAAATCAAAAATATCAAAGATCAAAGTGCAAAAATCAATTTTCCAGAGGTTAACTTTGAAGCAGAATAAAATACAGTTTATAATATAAAAGCATATTTTTTAAACCTTTCCAAAACTAAAGAGACTCCAAAGAGCTCATTTCTGCAATAAGAATTACATGCTAGATAATAAAAAAGTGCTTTAATTTGCTGTTTTTTAAACTAAACCTATTTTAGTTACAAAAGAAAAATTGGACTAGAATTAATATGCAACTGTATTCAACTAAATAAAGAATATAAAAATAAACATAAAATGCTTTGAAATTTGTTTTATAGTAAACTGTTTTATATCCATAACATAAAATTAAAAGAAAGTTAAAAGTAATGCAATATTTTATTTAGAATATTAGAGAACTTTTGCAATATTCTCAAGATGAGTAATCCAGTTGGAAGAGTTATAGGGAAGAAGGGAGTTTTTTGTGACTATCTCAAAGCTGTTGAGATCCTTGCTGCTCTGAGAAACACTTTGACATCCATCTAGAAGCTCCTGATAGAGGGTTTCATTAGTTGCCTGCTCAATTTGAGTTTGTTGATCAGGAAATTGAACTTGGGGTTCTTCACCCAAACACAGTTAGCAAACTTGTTGTGCCAGCTTTCTAGATAAGAAGTAGTCTTCATGGTCTTATAATTGACAAACTTGAACTGATTTCATTCAATTTTGTTTTCTTTTCTACCATGGTGTCTGGTCTCAAGTTTTCCAATCCATTGTTGTTCAAGTTAATCAACAAATGGAACAAATGGAGCAAATAGAGCATCATTGTCCTTCATATACTTGCTCTTATTTAATGCCTCATAAATCTTTCTGGAGTCCTCTTTTCTCACCAAGAAAATGGCAGATAAGGAGTTGAAGGTCACCTTGGGCTCCTGGGAGATGGATCTAGTGAAAAGTCTCTTGAGCTCAGTAAAGCACTGGAGCTTTCTTCTAAGGCATTGTCTGAAGTAAAAAAAAGCAGACATGAGGCTTGCTCTTAAATACCTTTTTGAAGGTGTTGGCTTGAGCAGGCTCAAATTTAATAAGGATATGGGTATGATAGGGATCTGATGTTTTCTCATCATCAGTCTGGCTGGGGATTTTTGACTTCTTTTTCTTGGGGGTAGAGGTGGGGGCATCAGTGGGGGAAAGGAGATCCAATTTCCCCTTTAGTATTTATAAGGCATGAGTATAGTCATCCTCATTTTGTCCTGACATTAGAAAGTAAACTATTGGTAAAACCTTATCACCATACTTCCCATGGATGCACCAAAGCTGGGAAAAGAGCTTAGGAAATGATGAGAAGGTCCCATAAGCCAACCAGATATCGGCTGTCATCAATCTCTTAAGGTTCTCTTGGGTGGCATAGCAGATGGTTCTTTTATGCTCATCAGGACCATCATCATGAAGGAGAAACTTTTCATCCTTGGAGATGACTCTGAGCTCATTGGGTATATCCAGTTCCAGGAGGGAGGTGGCACTTCTGCCCACATTGTCAGAATTTTGTCAGTTATCACTCATATATTTTTGAAGGGATCCAAAAGTACCAACAGCTATCTTTTGAAAACTGTTCAAGTTGCAAATAGCCCTAGTGGCTATCTCCTGGGAGATAATTCCCCTATTGAAAGACTGCCTCTGGCACAGGTACCACTTTATCAGGCTCTGGTAGACTCCAGTTAGCTCCAGGCAGGTATTCTGACTGTTCAGCTTCTTGAACTGGGTGAATCCAGTGGTAGTCAGGTGGGAAAGGCAGGAAGGCTCCTCACACTTGTAGTGATGAAGCACCAAGTTCTTCTGTTCCTCATTATACTTGAACATGAACTTATCATGATAGAACCCAGCATTACCCTTGGATGAAATTATTAGAAAGGAGATAAGTAGGACATCTGGTAGTCAGAACTCCTCTTCATAGTTGCATATATTATGGACCTTCAGGATATCCCAGTGCTCAAGGCCTTCCTCAGTGGGTGTAGCATCCCTAGAGTTATACAGTTTTCATGTTCTTCTTCTCAGATGTGGTGGCTATCTTCTCTTCATCTTTGTCATGAATGACATTTTAATACTTGTATTGAAAACCTGGGAATCAAACCCCAGCCCTCAGGAAATGCCTTCTGTCAACCAGGGTAAACAGGAGCCCACCAAACTGTCAGTTGGGTCAAACCCTGGACTGCCAGTGATGCCTTGCCCCAACCAGGAGGAACAGGAACTTGCCAACCTATCAAGTATCAAGACTGGAAGTTTGAAATTAACATTGTAAACCCTGGAATCAAGCCCTGACCCTCCAAAGGCAAATTGAGTCACTAAGGAGGGACAGAAACCCGCCAATTCATTGAGTTGCAAACCCAAGTTGTTGAATTACTTTGAGACTTGCCAGAATCTTTAGGATGATTCCCCAAATGGGTATCAGATTTCTGTTAACCTTGTTCCACCAAAGACCCAGACCTACGCAGAAATTGTAGCTTGCCTAAAGGAGGTTAAAACTAGGCCTACTTTTAGCCCCTCCAATGATCACCTGCTGTTGCCAGTCTCCAGTCCAGAATGGCTAATGCAATTGGCCGGCTCAGGTGATATGGTGAAAAGTAGTGGTGGAACAAAGCATCACCACTTCTATTCATCAGAGCAAGCACAACTAGGATCTTCCTGTAAAGTCACTCCCCCCTTTAGCCTTGGATAGGACAATTTTCTTGCACCTCTCAAAGAAATCTGCTCATAAGCTGGCCAAGCCCCTTAATTCACCTGAGGATTTAGCCCATACAATTGATGAGAGATTTGTGTTGGCATACCCTTCCCAGGTGATAAATACCAATGTGATGAACTTGGTTCCCACTTGGGAGAAATCTCTGATTAATTTGGACTACCTTTTGGCTTGGGCCTGTCCACACTTGAAATTAATTAAGTCAAATCATTCAGGTCGCGCTACTGTCAATTCTTTAAATGCCAATCCATCTGGATTTAATGGTGAGCTGCTTCATTCATCTGACCCCAGCCAATCAGAGTTGAAGTCAGAAATTGGTGTAAACCCCTCCAGCCTACTGGATCTTCCTGGCAAAATTTGTCTTGCAGCCAATCAAACCCACACCCCTGGGTCAAGTGATCCTGAATTTTGAATTTTACCCTTAAAGCAAGACAGGAGACTTTTGGTTCCCTGCTTGCTCATTCTTTCAAATTAAAGTTTGTAATTTCAAGCTGTTGATTTTGGTTATTTTAGACCTTTATTTTGGGGTCTTTTTAATTTCCTAAAGCTGTTAGCAAAAGTAGTAACTATCCCTTACCCTTGCCTTTGTCCCTGGGTTTATGGTGCCTGTTTTGAAGCATCTAGATTTAAAGTTAGTAATAACATATACACTCACCTCTCCTGCTTTTTAAATTCAATTTCAAACTCTAAACTATTTAGTATGATTCTTATAATTATCTACTTTAAGTTCAGTTTTGTCTCCAGTTTGCTCCGGTGTCTTTGCCTGCCCATATACGCTCAAAAGCAACTCTTCCTGCTCTCTTCAAAAGCGTATAGTTTGCTGCTGTTGTCCTCTTGACTTTGGGTTTGTTCTGTGGGACCCCTACTGTCAGTTTCTCCTTTTTTTCTGTTCAAAAAAAATTGCACAATATTTAATTTTGTTTTTATTTCTTCTCCCAGTACAAAAATGTTGGTTTCCCTCTTAAAATTTGTGGCCTTTACCCTGGCTCCTGTCTTGGTCATGATTTGGACCACTTCTTCAGACCTTTGGAGTTGTGTTTCACATTCATTTTTCCATGTGGGGACCAACCCCTTCAATTCATGCAAATGTTTGAGGGTATCCCTGGGCACACTTGGAACATTCTATCCACCAGTGAAAACGTGGTAAAGAGTCTCACTTGTGACAACCTTGAGTATTCTGCTCTCAATCCGGCTCCCTCAGTGTCCCCTAGCTTGAGCTCTCCATTGCCTCCCCTCCCCGTGATTCCTGGTGTTCAGCCCCAAGAGGACAGTTTGGAGGTTGAAGAGCATCCTCCCAAGAGTGCTTCCTGGTTGCTTGGTGGGATGATCCTGATGGGTCTGTATTCTTACTTTTCCCAACTATCTGCTGTGTCCTCTCTTTGGATGCCACTTCAAGCGGTCATACCAGTCCTGCACTGGATGGTGTCCTGGTGGATCATTCCCCCTTGATGGGAGCCAAACTTAGTTAGTTTAGCCCCCTCTCTCACACTGCCGCCCTTGAAACCAAAATCCAAGATCCATGTACTGCCAGTGAATTGTCCACGGACCTGAAGTCCATGAAAAGCAAAGTAGCAAATCATCTGGTATAAGGACTCTGGTGGTATGGGGATGACCCTATTGTCATTTTTGATAAGAAAATTTTTATGAACCTTTGGTTTGAAAAAATCCTACCTTATCTATTTTTAGTGATATTTCATCTCAACTCTGGCCAAGTAGACAACCAGGCAACTTCCCCCTCTAGTGACCAACCTGCCAATCCTTCTCAGGAACTATACTGTCCCCCTGGAGCACCCTTTGGGCCTGTGTATTTTACCAAATACCCGCCCAACCCTGCCTACTTGAAGTACAGCTTGGAGACCATCCTCATTGCTAATCCCTTGGCAAGGACTAGAGAAACTGAATACATAGGACGCAAAGGAAAGTAGTACAAGAGGCCTCCCAGATTGTTCAAATACAAATACAATTATTTGCCTGTCTACTTTATCCCCATGACTCCACCCTTGACCCTGTAACCCAACTGCCCAATGGAACCCCCCACTGCTGCTGAGACCACATCCACTCAACTGTTTGGAGTACTCTACATTACTTTGACTGGAATGGTAGACACTATGATGCCCAACTCAGGGCCCTGGTCCTTTCTTGGGCAATCTATATCTGTTGTAAATTGGGTCATTAATGCTATTTTGATATGGCCTTCAAATAGTGACATATGCAAAGATTTGGTTGGTTTTGTTTTTGACTTCAGAAATTCCTTACCTTCTGTAAATGGGTCTGATTCAATCTCCACCCATTCTGGAATATCATACCTGCCTTTTTCTGATCCTGGTATGACCTCACCCCAATGTGACCCCATCTGCCACTTTGTCTACCTAATGAGTGATCATTGGCCCTTGTCTACCATTTAAGTAGAATCATTTCTCCTAATAAAGACAAGTTTATCCACATTTGTGTTAGCTTTAATATTCTTCAAGCTTTTTCTTTCCTTTTTGCCAAAAGGAACTCCTCATCTTGTATTTCAGAAAATTAAGGTATGTGCCCTTAATTTTGCCCTGAAGGCTAACCCAAGGCTAGCTTTAAACCTCAAATATTTTGTTATAAATATTTCCTCCTGTGCCCTCCTGGATGTTGTCCCCAGGAGCCAAACACAACAGTATTCTATATTATCAAGTTAGCACACATCCTATGGTGGGCATTACCCACTGGCCCAGCTGTACTCCGTCCCAAGTCAACCAATGCTTCTATCTATGCCTAACTTCCTGACAATTAACTTTGACAAAGCAGGACCACAACTGACTTCTACAATAGCCTCCTCACACACATTAGACGTCAGTTTGACATGACTTGCTGCAAGAACCTTGAGGATGTATTCCTAGAGAGAAAACACACAGCTCAGAAATCTGAAAACCTACATGTGACAAACAAACAAAAAGAGAGTCCCACAGCAAGGAAAGACCCTTGACCTAACAAGCAGAACAACCAAGTCAATAACACCCATCCTTGAAACAGGAATTGCACTGCTCAAGCTAACCAAGAAAGCACTGAAGACACTACTGAGGAGAGAAACACTCAGGAGAGTGCTTAGGCAAGCCGCCCTCCCCCTCTCAATAAGACTCATACAGGGACCAAGATGTAGACTCAATTACCATGATCCAAGTACCTTTCAGTGATCCTATACTGTTTGCCACCCAAACTGGAATTAACTTCTCACTTATCTTTTCCACTTTTTCAGATATCAGGGCACAGCACTATTTGACACTGGAGCAGACCAATCCCTTGTTGACAAGGAATTTTCCAACCTCATGAAACTACCTACAGTACAAAGCAATATCAAGAGAGTTATCATGGAAGATAACAGAAGTACACCAGTCATCAAGGAAGTAAAGTCTTTCTGCACCCAAATAGGGGATATAAATACTACTTTTAGTGATACAATCATACCAATCCCCAAGTATAATGTTATACTTGGCCTGGACTGGATGAAAAAGACCAAACCTCATATTGACTGGGATAGTGCTACCCTTACCATACAACAAAGCGAGGTACACCACCATGTATATCCAATTTATCTTGATACACTCGTGAGAGACCACATATTAGTAAAGATTATGATAAGAGAAGAGGAAAAGAACCCTAGAAAATTTGACTGGAACACTTGATGTATGAAGTTATCCACTTCAAAAGTACAGAAACCAGACGTGAAAGAGACCCAATCTAAGCACAGCTAACTATTGAATTACCTTCTGTTTTCCAAGAAACTCTACCAAGACTACCTCCTGGTTGGGGCATACAACACAAAATTAATCTCAAGGGAAGTGTCCCCAAAGCACTCCTCATTTACCAATTAACACCACAAGAAGACAACACCCTAAAAGCCTATCTTGATGAGGCACTCAAAAAGGGATTTATCAGACCTTCTTAATTACCTTTTGGTGCTGCCGTCTTCTTTGTAGCAAAGAAAGATGGAGGACTCACCTAGTCACAGACTACAGGGCGCTCAACAAGGTCACAATTAAGAACAGGTATCCCCTGCCTCTGATTGACAACCTCTTTAATGCCCTGGGGGTCCCAGTCTTCACAAAAATTGACTTGACAGCAGGCTATCACCAAATTTGCGTGAAACCAGAAGATATCCCAAAGACTGCATTCAGAACCAAATATGGGACCTTTGAATGTGTGGTTCTCAAATTTAGTATGACAACGCTCCCAGTACCTTTGTGACCTTCATGAACAAGGTCTTCAAGGAACACATCAGAAAAAGAGCAATCATCTACCTAGACAACATAATCATATACAGTCCAACTGTGATACAAAACTGGGAAGACGTTTTTCTGGTCCTCTGCACTCTCAAAGATAATATACTCATAGCCAAACCTTCAAAATGTGATTTTTTTCTCAACCAAACTCCCATTTCTTGGATACATTATCAGCAAAGACGGGATAAAACCAGACCCAGAAAAGATATGTGCCATAACCAACATGCCAGCACCAAGAAATAAGAGTGAGCTTTGTACCTTCCTGGGCATGGTAGCCTATGTTAGAAGATTCATTCCTGACTAGGGTGCCTTAACTGCCCCCTATCTGCAATCACAGGCAATACCACCAAATTTGTATAGACATCACTAAGAGACTAACATTTCCAACAACTAAAAGAGTGCATGATCACTGTCCCATCCTACAATATCCCAACCAAGAAGGAGTATACAAGCTAGAAAACAACACATTCAATTACGCTATAGGAGGAGTACTCTATATTCAAACTGCAGAAAAGTACTTCCTCCCTGTAGCATATGAATCAAGAAAACTGTCTGATAGTGAACAAAGATTTCCAATACATGACAAGAAACAGGTAGCTATTGTACACTGCCTCATGAAGTGACAATGTTATCTGAAAGGAGCACAAATATTCAAAGTGCTAACCAACCACAGATAATTGATATTCTTCAAGACTCAACAACATCTATCTAGACAACAAGCTGAGTGAATCAGCCTTATACAGAGGTACCCTATGACAATCAAATACAAACCAGGCAAAGAGATGCTTACTGCAGACACCCTATCAAGGCTATATAGTAAACATGTTTAATGCGCTGATGGGGACCCCAATTGGCACATGTTAATCATGAGGAATCTTCAAGAAGGGTTCCCACCTGGCACACCAATAGACATCCAAGAGAAAGTTCTCAATAAGAAACATCTGTTCAAAAACGTATATGGTACCCTTCACCAAATCCTTCCAAAAGGTGACACTGTACCCTACGTCCCGTCAACACAAAAGATTGACACAATCCTCCAATATCACAGAGACTTGGGATACACCTGTAGCAGAAACTTGCATAAATATCTCAAGACTTGCTACTGATGGCCCAACATGATAGATGGTATCAGAGAGGTACTGGAACAATGTGAGGTCTGTGAAAAGTACACCCAAACCAAAGCTCTAACCAAGTCAGTAGTACCTGTATTCATCACACAAGCCTTCAAGGTATGGTTGTTGGATATTGTGAGACCAATTCCTGATAAAAGCAAGGGCAAGAAGTACATTATAACAGCTATCAACTATACAACCAGATAGCCTATGGCACAAGCTACAAACAAACACAAAGACAACAATATGAGAAATTTTATTGGGAAAGAAATCATAGCGAAGTTTGGTAAACCTGACCTCCTAATCACAGATGGAGGCACCAAACTTAAGGCCATTGACACCAACATTTACCTTGCCAAAAACAGGATAAAACACATCACGGCCAGCCCATATTACCCCCAAGCAAATGGACAAATAGAAAGTCTAAACGGCTCTCTAGTAGAAGCCCTCAGTAAGTTATCTGCCAACAACCCAAAAGCCTGGGTTGACATGCTACCAACCGCCCTTATGGTCTGCAGAACACAAGTCAACCGCAATACAGGCAAAAGCCCATATGAACTTGTCTTTGGGCAAAATCACGCCCTTGTTAGTACCACTGCAGGACCATGTTTACCTCTACCCAAGAAGGTACCAGATGACAGTGACCCTGGTGTACAGCGTGCTAGAAAGGACCAAGAAGACATGGAGAAAAAAGAGTTGAGAGAGAAGCAATCCCACTACAATAAGAGCGCTTCCAAGTCAGGGACAAGATCTGGGTTGTCAACCATGACCAGCACAAGTTGGATCTAGGACTATGTGGGCCAGGCATTGTCATGGAAGTCAAACCCAACAATACCTACCTCATCAAGGGCATTGGCGCTCAAATAGAACTGAAGCGCATGCACCATGGCCGCCTCTGCCTATGCAAAGCAAGAACAGCTCAGTGTAACTCCCAGCTCCCTGTACCCAATGCCAAAATGGATCAATACCAAGCCCAATTCCCTGACACTCTCAAGAGAATTCCTAAGGTTCCACCTTCCAGCACCCCAGGATGAGATGTTGCAATATCTTTGACTGCTCCCTCTTGGGAAATTAATTCCCCAAGTGACTCACCAAGTGGTTCACCGCCCAGGCAATAAACTAGTGGCACCATTATCAGTTAACTATCTATGACAGGGATCACTCAATCCAGGTCCTAAATGGAACACAACTTGATTAAGCCTCGTGAATCAAGAGGAACAATCACTCGAATAAGCCTCATGACTACCATGACATACATGGACAGTATGTGGCTTCCCATGATACTATATGTTATCCTATATTCATATCCAATAAAGTGTCATTCTCTTCTTAATATTCCCCTTTATCTTGTTAGTATACTTCTCAGAAGTATATACTTGACAAAAAAAGTTGACTTAAGTTTTGGACTGAACTGATTTCATTTGGATCTGGGATATTTTTCATCCCAACAGGCTGTAAAACTACTGTACCAGGTCCTTGTCCCACAATTGTTTGGTAGCAGGATTGTCTTCATACAACCCACCAATTACAACTATGACTCAAACAAAAACTTCCCTGATATATATAATTCTACCAAGATGCAAAATCTTGACAGTTGCTAAAAGTATCATTGTATAGTAGAAGCTGTTTTATGGGCTTATTTGGTGATTTGATTAAAAACTATGAGAAGCTCCACATTATTAACACCAACTGTTTTTTAAAACTAATTCATCTTTTTGATTCAATGCATTTAAAACACATCACTCTAAATCAAGAGATACAATTACAAATTTGGGATTAAAAAAGGCTTGAAGGCAATTCTAGAATCTGGGTTATTGAGAGCAAATTTTAACTAGTTAGGTTAATTCATTCAGATTGCTTTAAAAGGTTGAAGTGCAAGATGAAGGGATTTTTGACTAATGTATTGGCAAGATGGGGATGATGTTGGGGATTAAAGAAGAATACCATAATATTAAAGATTTGCTTGATGTCCTAAATAAAATGTTTAAATTTGATAAACCCATTGATTCTGGCAAGTAAAGACATGCGTACAAAATTTGAACTCATCAAAAAATTTAAGCTTTAGGTTTGATGAGAGGGGGTGGGAGTTCTGATCCAGTGCAGTGATTGATAATGTACACAATACCCAGGAACACCAAAAACACAGGGCCGATATAACCAGTCCAATCATCATAGCCACCAGCAAAGAAGCTAATAAAGAGATAGACTGAAGGTTAGTAGATCTAGATGAGCTTACACAAGCCTCGCCCCAGGCAAGAGAAGAGGAAGCCAAATTGCTTTACAAAGAAGTCTAGCTTTACTACTTCAATGGAGATGGTTGCTATTCCAAACATACTGGAGGTTAGATTGTTTAGTGAAGCTTACCATGCATATGTCGATAGCACAAAGTTGTTTACGTTAAACAAGTGTACTAACCTGAGCACTGAGAAACAGACGAGGATGCCCCCAGCCACAAGGCCGAGCGCATGAAGAAATATATCTTTTAGGATAAGAGCCATGAGGAGCTGGTTAAGCGGCCAAGCTATTTAAACCTTTTGGTTCCACTACAAGTGGCATTTCAGATTGCTTGGTTTAGATTTTATTAGTCAAAATAGTCCTAAACATAGTGCCACTGATGTTGGGCTCTGTTGTAATCTAGTTTAGAAATTTAAAAAATCTTAAAAGTAAGGGCAATCCAAACATCTCCTGATTATCCAATCTTCTGCAAATTTATTTTCGGCGGAGAGCAACCAATCATTTAGAACTAATGATGACCCAATTAAGCCGATACTACTAACCCAGTTAAGCTGATATGAAAATTTTCAATAAATGATGGGGTTGGCTTTGAATAAAAGCGTGAATCCCAAATAATAATTCATTCTTTCCTAATCGATTGTCCCAAGTGGCACCAAACCAGCCATTCAAACACTCTTCAGCGATTCCATTTTCTTTGTGCCACATGGCTTTAAGCCAATTGCAATCGTAGCTATCCAACAAAACGCCAAACTTTAAAATCTTGATAGCAGCATGGGTTTATAGAACTGGTCGGATTAGACTAGAAGATTCAGTATAATTCCTTGTAAATTGGCTTGAAACTGAAATTAAGGCAGCTGTATAGATTTTAAGCAAAACTTATGACTATACCTGGTCCGACTTAAATGTGAGTTCAAACCACAACCAATTTGTTTTTCTGATCTAAAAACCTGTCTGTAGATCTTGGTTTTCACGTTTTTAAAAAACGAAAAGCCGTTCCAGGCCTATTATTTTGCTTGAACCCGACTACATCTCTCAAGGTCAAAATCCACTCTTCTAGAGAAGGGCAACCTGGCGCAGTAACCACCACAAACTTTGTTTTAGAAGCGGGTGTGGCCAATTATTGCTAGGCTAACTGCCTGGCTGTGCTAGAAATTCGGTCATGTATAAGGCTGCGCTGGGTCAGCCCTTTTAAAGAATTATCTATAAATATTTAAATGTTAAGCAATAGCGCTTTTGCTTAGCAGTCAAGAGTAGAAAACTGGCTGGGCCGAAGTATCCTAGTTAAGTCTAGTGTTAATATCAGGCCCTGGCTATACAGGGCCGATATTACACCCCATTACCTGGTATTTGAAAAGGTGCTCCTAAGCTCCAGCTTCAAAATGATGGTTCTAGCTCCCTTCTAGCTACACAAGATCTTGAGCTATGATACGGACCAATCTGATTATTGAGCTGTGCTAAACCTAAACCAAAAAGGGAAACAGAATTGATGATCAGATCTTGTGAACAAACCCGAGCATAACTCCTCAATACCTGAGCCAGTCTGGGAGATCGCATACTTAATGATGTGATACTGTACTGTTCACAGCTATTGAGATGGACACATCAAAGCCAGACGAAATCAGGCCAAAGCTGCACATAAAACATAACTTAACTGGTGCAAGTTTTTTTCTGATGACAACAGGGAACAGAAGTTATTAGCTTTAATGTGACACACAAGACATATCAAACATAGAGTAGGGATGGGCACCAAAATTGACTCAATTTATGTTGTGACCAAGCTTTGCCTATCACAATTGGTTTTGTGGCTTTGACAGTTGTGCACAAATTTTTTTGTGACCTTCATGCCACATCACAATTTATGCAGAGCTGTTTTGCGCTTTTAGGGGGCAGGTCACAATTGCAACTGCCACATTTTGTGCCCTGCTCCTAAAGTCCCAGCACAATATGCATGAATTGCAATGTGACCAAGCACAATCTCATGTGGTTTTGTGTTGTGTCCAATCATAAGTATGCAAATGATTCCTTTCAATTGAAATAGATGTCCATCATTATTTGATTAGTATTTCACTATACTGTAAATTCAGAACCTAAACGTAAAAAGTGGGATTGTCAAATCCTTGGTCCAAATTTTGAATCACTTTTGCAGGATGGCCTTTTTTAATTAAATAGATTTTTTTGAGTATTTATTTGAATATTTGAAAATGCGGGAACTCATAGACACTTTGAAAAGCTCAAGTTGAACTGCATATTTCCAATGGACAAATGAATTAACTGGAATCAGATTTGAAGCGTTCAAATCCATCAACCATTTTCATTAAGTTTACTATGTTTTTTGAAATTGCAGGATTGTCAAATCCAAGAACCAAATTTCAAATCACTTTTGAATGCCACTAATAGACTCAGATATTAATTGCGGGAACTGGAATCCAAATTGAATGCACAGTACACACACTAGGACAAATCAACCCAAATCAAGAAGTTCCACCACAACTAAAATCAAATAAAAAAATCCAATCTCAACAACCATGTGTTGCAACATCTTTGATTACTCCCTCTTGGAGAATTAATGCCCCGAGTAAATCACCAAACAACTCACTGAATGGTTCACCGTCCAGCTAATAAACAGGTGGCACCATTATCAATTAACCATATATGACAGGGATCATTCAATCCAGGTCCTAAATGGAACACAACTTGATTAAGTCTCATGACTCAAGAGGAACATTAATCAGATAAGCCCCATGACTTCCATAACATACATGGACGGCATGTGGCTTGTCATGATACTATATATTTGCCTATATTCATATTCAATAAAGTATCATTCTTTTCTTAATTTTCCCCTTTATTTTGTTTATTATACTTCCCAGAAGTATAAACTTGACAGTGGTAGTACAGGTAGGTTATCCATACCTAACCAACTCAAAGGAAAAATTCCTCCCAAGAAAAGAACCCAAACAATGTCACTCCCTAACAGCTGGAGAGATTACAAAGTGGGAAAAGACGTTCCCGCAGGCCTTGTCATCTACAATAACATCCTTGTACCCATCAACCAGTACAACACTCTCAAAGCCTGCAGACTTTTCCCTACCACGCCAATCACAACAGCACCTCCACAACCTGAGATACCCAATATTGTGTTTCAACACTTACACACCGCTGAAATTGGCGCCTTTGCAGGGCTACACTGTGAAAACGCCTCTCTTTGGACCAACAGCACTGAGAGTAAGTTTGAACAAGTAGAGTACCCCCAAAGACTCTGGGTCAGTGAGACTGCCCTTTGTACCACAGGGACTGCCTCACGTTTTATAACCAAATGGCTAGCCCAACACCCTGATCAGAAAGAAAATTGGGAAGTGTTCAAGGCCGTATTCCTCAAAAATTTCTCCATGAAGGACTTGGACGTAGTGATCATGACCAAGCTTTAAACCTTCAAAATGACAGGAACCATCAAAGAATACATTGTGGCATATGAAGGACTACACGACCAAGCACCCAACACCATCAACTTTGATGAACCTGGGCCACACCTAGACTTCTACAATGGCCTTCTCACACACATTAGACGTCAGTTTGACATGACTTGCTGCAAGAACCTTGAGGATGTATTCCTAGAGGGAAAACACGCAGCTCAGAAATCTGAAAACCTACATGTGACAAACAAACAAAAAGAGAGTACCACAGCAAGGAAAGACCCTTGACCTAACAAGCAGAACAACCAAGTCAATAACACCCATCCTTGAAACAGGAATTGCACTGCTCAAGCTAACCAAGAAAGCACTGAAGACACTACTGAGGAGAGAAACACTCAGGAGAGTGCTTAGGCAAGCCGCCCTCCCCCTCTCAATAAGACTCATACAGGGACCAAGATGTAGACTCAATTACCATGATCCAAGTACCTTTCAGTGATCCTATACTGTTTGCCACCCAAACTGGAATTAACTTCTCACTTATCTTTTCCACTTTTTCAGATATCAGGGCACAGCACTATTTGACACTGGAGCAGACCAATCCCTTGTTGACAAGAAATTTTCCAACCTCATGAAACTACCTACAGTACAAAGCAATATCAAGAGAGTTATCATGGAAGATAACAGAAGTACACCAGTTATCAAGGAAGAAAAAACTTTCTGCACCCAAATAGGGGATATACAGACTACTTTAAGTGATACAATCATACCAATCCCCAAGTATGATGTCATACTTGGTTTGGACTGGATGAGAAAGACAAAACCTCACATTGACTGGGACAATGCCACCCTCACCATGCAATGAGGAGAAGTCCACCATCACATATACCCAACATATCTCAACACCCTCATGAGGGACCACATATTTGTAAAGATCATGGAAACAAAAAAAACTGACCCCAGCAAGATCAATTAGAGCACCTGTACGTATGAGGTTATCCACTTCAAAAACACGGAAACCCAACACAAACAGACCTTCATTAGAGACCAGCTAGTCAGTGAATTCCCCTTTGTATTTCAAGAGATACTACCCGGGTTGCCCTCTGATTGGGGTATACAACACAAGATCAACCTAAAAGGGAGTGTGCCTAAAGCATAACCCATCTACTGCCTCACACCACAAGAAGACAACGCCCTAAAAGCTTACCTTGATGAAGCAGTCAAGAAAGGCTTCATCAGGCCCTCAAAGTCACCCTTTGGTGCCGCTGTCTTCTTTGTGGCAAAGAAGGATGGAGGGCTCTTCCTAGTCACAGACTACAGGGCCCTCAACAAGGTCACAATTAAGAACAGGTATTCCCTGCCCCTTATTGATGACCTTTTTGTACCCTGGGGAGTCCCAAATCTTCACAAAAATTGATATGACAGCAGGTTACCACCAAATTTGCGTGAAACCTGAAGACATTCCAAAGACTGCATTTAAAACTAAATACAGATCCTTTGAATGTGTTGTCCTAAATTTTGGAATGACAACGCTCCCAGTACCTTTGTAACCTTCATGAATGAAGTATTCAAGGAATACATTGGGAAAAGAGCAATCATCTACCTGGACAACATCAGCATTTACAGCCCCAACCTGCAACAACACTGGGAAGACATCTGTGCAGTCCTCTGTACCCTGGAAGAAAACCAATTGATTGCCAAACCATCCAAATGTGAGTTCTTCTTGACTGAACTTCCATTCCTTGGCCATATCATCAGCAAGGACGGTATCAAACTGGATCCAGACAAAATACACGCTATAATAAAGATGCCAGCCCCAAGGAATAAGAGCAAAATCCACACTTTCATTGGAATGGTAGCCTATGTACGCAGGTTCATCCCTGACTGGGACGCCCTAACAGCTCCCTTGTCAGCCATCACCAGGAAAACAACCAAATTTGTCTGGACACCCTTATGAGATCAACATTTCTGCCAACTGAAGGAATGTATGGTTACTGCCCCCATCCTACAATACCCGAACTGTGAGGGTATCTACGAGCTAGAAACCAACACCTCTGATTATGCCATAGGAGGAGTCCTCTGTATTCAAACAGCCCAAAAGGATTTTCTCCTCATGCATATGAATCAAGAAAGCTATTGGACAGCAAACAAAGATACCTCATACATGATAAGGAATTGGTCACCATCAAACACTGCCTCATGAAATGGCAATGCTATCTGGAAGGAGCCCAGACGTTCAAAGTACTCACCAACCACAAGTTGTTGATATTCTTCAAAACATAACAAAACTTGTCAAGAAGACAAGCCAAATGGATGAGTCTCATACATAGATACCCCATGAAAATTGAATACAAGCCAGGCAAGGAGATGCTTACTGCAGACGCCCTATCAAGGCTATACAATAAACACATCCTTCACACTGATGGCGACCCCAACTGGCCCATGTTAATCATGGGGAATCTCCAGAAAGGGTTCCCACCTGGCACACCAATGGACGTATAAGAGAAAGTCCTCAAGAACAAACATCTGTTCAAAAACTTATATGGTACCCTTCACCAAATACTTCCAAATGGTGACACTGTACCCTACGTCCCGTCAACACAAAAGATTGACACAATCCTCCAATATCACAGAGACTTGGGATACACACGTAGCAGAAACTTACATGAATACCTCAAGACACGCTACTGGTGGCCCAACATGTTAGATAATTTCAGAGAAGTACTGGAGCAATGCAAAGTCTGTGAGAAGTACGCCCAAACAAAAGCACCACCCAAGTCAGTAGTACCTGTATCCATCATACAACCCTTCAAGGTATGGTCGTTGGATATTGTGGGACCTATGCCCGGTGAAAGCAAAGGCAAGAAGTACATCATAACAGCCATTGACTATGCAACCAGATGGCCCGTAGCGCAAGACACAAAAGAGCACAAAGGCAACAATGTGAGACAATTCATTAGCAGGGAGAACATAGTAAAGTTTGGAAAGCCTGACCTCTTAATCACAGATGGAGGAACCAAACTCAAAGCTATTGACACCAACATCTATCTTGCCAAGAACAAAATAAAACACGTCACAGCCAGCCCATATCACCCACAAGCAAATGGACGCATAGAACAACTAAATGGCTCTCTAGTGGAAGCCCTCAGTAAGTTATCTGCCAACAATCCAAAAGCCTGAGTTGACATGCTACCAACTGCCCTTATGGTCTGTAGAACCTGAGTCAACCGCAATACAGGCAAAAGCCCCTACAAACTTGTCTATGGTCAGAAACCCTCACTTGTCAGTACAACCATGGGACCACAACTGCCACTTCCAAAGAAGATACCAGACAGTAATGTACCAAAAGCACTACAAGCCAGAAGGGACCAAGAAGTGATGGAACACTAAAGGGTCCAGCAGGAAGCAATCCCATTGCACTAAGAAAGGTTCCAAGTCGGAGACAAAATCTGGGTCGTCAATCACAACCAACACAAACTAGACCCAGGGTTACGTGGACCAGGAATTGTCATGGAAGTTAAGCCCAATAACACCTACCTCATCAAAGGGATTGGGGCTCAAACTGAACTGAAACGTATGCACCACAACCAACTCTGTTTGTGTAAAGCAAGAACAGCCCAACAAAATTCAAGGCTCCCTGTGCCCAACTCCAAACTGGATCAATACCAAGCCCGCATACCAGATACTCTCAAGAAGATTCCCAAGGCTCTGCCTTCCAGCACCCCAGGGGGAGATATCACAGCATCTTTGATTACTCCCTCTTGGGGAATTAACACCCTGAGTAAATCACAAAACAACTTACCAAATAGTTCACTGTCCAGCCAATAAACAGGTGACACCATTATCAGTTAACCATCTATGACAGGGATCATTCAATTCAGGTCCTAAATGGAACACAACTTGATTAAGCCTTGTGACTCAAGAGGAACATTGCTCAGATAAGCCCCATGACCTCCATGGCATACATGGACAGCATGTGGCTTGTCATGATACTATATATTTGCCTATATTCATATTCAATAAAGTATCATTCTCTTCTTAATCTTCCCCTTTATTTCATTTATTATACTTCCCAGAAGTATAAACTCAACACATGTTTAGACATAAAAAGTGATTAAACTTTAAAATCATCCAAAACTGGAAAGTATACAATATTATATACTTCAAATTACGGATATAGAAATCCTGCTACTATTCAAGGCTAAATTAAGAGAAAACAACTACCCATAACTAAACCAATAAATCCAAAATAAGACATATTTAATATAAAATATATTATTTTATTTTATTTTTATGGAAAGACAATCACATTCCCAACCTGCTCCTGCATCAGCCTGCTGGGCAGCCCATCCACAAGAGCGTCCCAGAGGGTCCAAGAACAGACCCAGAACCCAACTTGAGGGGAGTCATACTGCCACACAGGCCTCCCAAGGTGTCAGCGCCAGCCAACCACCTCCAGCATCTCAAGCCAGGAACAGTAGCCTGCATCCAAGACAGAAGCCACTCTCAAGGCCTTCCACTTAAGTCCCTTATACCAGGATCACCAGAAAAATGAGGTTACATATACCTCCACCATGTACCCAGTTGTCACCCGGCCCCGTACTCTTGATCCAAGAGTTGCTACTTCCTGCCCTTGCATCTTTGATAAATCATTTGAGCCATTGACCACAACAAAAGAGCCATCTGCACCTGTATTGTAAGCCACCATTGACAGTGCCAGTGAGACCAAGTGTGATCTCACCTTCTACACAAAGGTCCCCATCCCCTGTATTGAGCCTGCTAGCCAGGATGTCGCAGTACCTTTCAAGGGCTGGCGTTGGTTGACTGATAGTGAGCGTGAAGCTCTCCTCAACTTCTTGAACGGGGGAATGGCAGTTTGAGATATTGCATCCCTATTTGGTGTCACAGCCAGATATATTGGCAATATCAACAAAAAGCATGGCAATAATGGGCAAATTGTAAAATCTGCCAAGGCTAAGTGGCAGCCCAGCCTACTCCAGCCCACCCATCTCAAGGCAATCAAGCAGTGGGTTACTAAGGATTGCCACCTGGACTCACTTGCTGTCCAATAAATGCTTATCACAGAGTTTGGGCTTTTTGTTTCTAAAACCCTTATATACAAAGCAATGGTCAAATTGGGCTTCTTGTGGAAGATGCTTGGAGTTTCTCTGTACAACAGAAACAATGAGAATACCATCAAGGATTGACACATTTATGCCGAGACATATCTGGCCCTAAAGGAGACTGGAAATGTCCAGTTCTTCTACATTGACAAATTGTTGTTTTCCTCCTCACTCAGGTCTAGGCATGGGTGGGTCAAGAAGGGGTCCAAGGACAGCGTAGACCATTGTGCAGCTGTATGTTCCCAGACATATTTGATGGTTGCTCTTCTGGGTCCTCACAGTTTAGATCAATACCAGATGATTAAAGGCTCTCATAACAGTGGGACATTTCTTGATTTTCTCCAAACTGTCAAGGAGTATCTCCAGATCAATTACTGCAGTACAACCAACATTGTTGTGTTGGATAATGTTGGGCTACACAAAGTGGATTTGGTTATGTCTGAGTTCCCACCTATCAATAAAAATATCCATTCAGCCAGCCACTGCCTGGCTGACTGTCCAATAAGACTCCTCTTCCTCCTGCCATATTCCCCATTCCTGAATCCAATTGAGGAGGTCTTTGGGTGGATCAAGAATAAGGTGAAACAAGGCCTCCCTCAGGACACCAAGGATCTTTTCAACATCCTTGAGGTCAGTCATTTGAGATGCCACCCAATGTAGTGGCAGCTTTTTACAAGCACTCAGAATCCTTCATCCCCAAAGCCCTGGCCTCCAAGCCAATCAGATAAATGAGTGCTCCAGGTTTTATTTATTTTTATTTATTTTGTTTTTATTGGGACTCAAAAACTATTATTTATATATAATGACGCGACATTTGATTGTATTATAGACATATAAGAATATGTAGAAAAGGTAAGTAAAATTAATTGTACTAGATATAGAGACACATATTTTTATTATAATACACTAAATGTTGTATTTACTGTTGAGCTAACAAATAAATAGATTAAAAAATAAAGAAATATAATAATTTTATTTGAATAAATGTGAACTCTTTTTAGTACCATGAATTTTTTAAAAGCCACAGATTTGACCTTGTGATACATCACCTGATCATTATTATTTCAGTGCCACTATAGCCACACGACACAGAAACCAATGGTTTTCATGTATCACTTACTAATTAGTACTTAGGACGCAGGTCAAGCATATCAAATATATTTATCAAATCATATTACAAGGGAAAGGTAATTTGAGTTCTAAACAATCACTTGTTTAGAACAATAGTGGAGCAGGCCGCATGATGCGGATAAATTCAATTCTTGTTGTTTGTCTATGTAATAAATGAACCCATACTTGACAAGCTAGTAAATAAAAACATTTTTAACTTAGTTTTTATTATTTGACGTGGTTGCAACTATAACTAATGTTTTTTAATATATTTAGATATATTACTATAATAATTTACCTATTAAAATTTAAAACAATCTTAAAATATTAAAAGAAAAATTATAAATCTTAAAATTTATCTATTAAAGTTTAAATATTAAAATTAATATTAAAGTTTAAATATTAAAATTTATATATTAAAGTTTATATATTAAAGTTTAAATATTAAAATTTATATATTAAAGTTTAAATTTTTTTATTTAATTGTGAATTATTTAATATTGAAATATTTAATATTAAAATTTTAGTACTGTAAATTCAGAACCTGAACGTAAAAATGCGGGATTGTCAAATCCTTGGTCCAAATTTCAAATCACTTTTGCGGGCAACTCAGCTGAGTGAGAATTAAATATTTAATAAAATCAACCATTTAATTTGACTTTTTTTTGATTTATTTAGATTGGCAAATTTCAAATCTCTTGAGCAGATAACTCAACTAACAAAAGACAAAACCCAGCAAACAAATGTGGGATACATGAATCAGAAATGCGGGATTCTAATGTACAATTTGAGATTTCCTGTATTTCAAAAAAATCATAGACATCATGTAAAACTTAACAAATCTGAAATTTCAGGATTGTCAAATCCAAGAACCAAGTTTCAAATCATAATTGCAAGGAATTTGAAATAAATATAATCTATGGGTGTCTCAAAAAGGATGCTAAAGGATCTAGAGTGGATTTGTGCTGATTCTTTTAGGAATCATAGGCATTCTCAAAAATCACCCTATTCCAATGTAAGACGGCTAAAATTTAGATCATAATATTCACAAAATTAACATATATAACAATAAAATTGACTAAAATATACATTCCTCTTCTTGAGTTTAATTTTTTTAATAAAATTTTTATTATGTCTTCTTTCAACAACAACCAACTGAACAAGCTGTTCCCTGGCCTTGACACATTTATGCAGGGCTACACTGGGTCTCTTAACAGTGAAGCCTCTGTCTATGGCCACTCCCAACCCGCAGGCCCCTCTGCAAGCACTACCCAGGAGTCTTTTCTTTCTCCTGCAACTTCCAGCATGGCCCTGTTTGCCCATCACGCACAGGCAGCTGCTAACCCAAATCCCTTATCAGCAATGGCATCCAGAACCAGCCATTTTAGCCATGGGGTCACCCAGAGAGCCCAGGACCCCAAAACAGCCAATCATATGGCATTGACCAGTTCCCGCAATGAACACATCCCTCCCCCAGCCAATCAGCCTGCAAGATGCAGAAGAAAACTAATCACTCTGGAGATTGTTCTCAAAATGGTTGAAAAGTAAGGGAAGCTTATGTCCCTTGGGGAAATTGCGGCCGCAATGGGGTTTGCAAAGTCTACTGTGGCTGCAACCCTGTGAGCCCACACCAACTGTGCCCCCCTACCAAGAAGACCCTGACTGGTGCCCATACTTCAACCAAAGGTGACACAGGCCATCCCCTTATGATGGACATTATGAAACGTGACCTGCCAATGCCCCTGGTCCAGGTATGTCTCCAACTGGGACTCCATGGTATTTTTACAAATAAAAGAACATTCAATTTGTGGATGCACAGAGTTATAGTTGCTGCTAGAATCTTGTCCAATCAAGTTCTCAGTGGCCCCATTTTGGTGGACACTGACCCCTACAATTCAACTATTATCAAGTTTATCAAAGGAAGGGCAACAAGGGCCCATAATGATGTAATCTTCCTGTCATATGCTAAGATATCTGCAAGTATCCAAGACTTTGGAGAGAAGTGTATCCAGTCTGACGTGTACAAGCACGGCCCAATATTTTATTGGTTTGTTGGGGTTTTATTGGCAGTTTCCCCTATGGGCGTCAACCACTACTCTGCAATATCAAACACTGCAGATTGGTATGCCTACCAGACAGAGCTCAAGGCCATTCTGGATGAGTGGGCCACACAAAACACTGTGCACACAGTTGTACTGAGTGCAGAGATGGAGCAGCACAAATGGGCTACCCAAGAAATCAGGGCTGCGGGGCATACCTGCTGGTCCTACCCCATCAACTACGCCAACATGCATCTTGCAGATGTATGTCTCTACAATTTTGGTTCCGCTCTCAGGCGCCTAAAGCCTTCCACCTACAAAAAACTATGCACCCAAATTGATAAGGGGTATGGGCTTTTCCCTTCCGCGTCTGTCCAGGACTTATTTGATCTCATCATCTTCTATGCAAGTAATAGTGATAAGTCCAGAAAGGACCCCTGTCCCCCCACACCAGTCCATCTGTTTTGTCAAGCCAGTATATGTGACAGAAGAATAATTCAAGCAATTGAAGCAATCAGCTCTTGCTGCCCCTTCCCAGTCAACAAAACCTGCCTCCCCAACCCCCCATCAAGCCACCTGCCTTCCAACCCTGACTCCCAAACCACCACCCATTCCCTCCCCACTATCTCTGATGCCGCCTCTTTCACAAGCGCAGATGAAGGCAATGTTCATTCTGCCCATTCCCTCCCCTTCCTGTCCTTTGATTAGTAAATAAATCTTTTCTTTGTGACAACTTATTAAAATTGATATCTCTCTTTCAATTCATAATTAATCATATTTTCTTTTTCCATTATTAACATTTCCCATAATTAATACAATGTTATACATTTTACAAATAGCTAAAAATTATGAGCATAAATATTTTTCATCATCATTAATAAATTAAAGACAATAAACATAAATATTGGATTCAAATATTGCAATTAGACGTCAATTCTTGATATTTTGATATTATGTGCATAACTCAATGTATTTTTTTTAAAAACCCATTGTAAATGTGCCTTTTCCATTATAATTTAATGAAATTTATTGTGTTTATATTAGGGCCATTAACACTTAGTAAAAATATTGATACATAGTGCATTTTACAGCCTGTATATTCACCTATTGGTAATAATTCTATAAAATTTTCATTTGGATTTTGCGAGGTAATAATGTAATGTGTTAATAAATTAAAGTTTACTGTCATTAATTGGCTGATTTTCTTTGCTGTGGCAATTGTGCATTTTCTGATATTTTACGCACTAGTATCCAATTGGTTGGCTTGTTTTCCTATTGCCTGTGCAATTGGATATAAAGCCAACCAATTGGATACTAGTGCGTAAATGTCAGAAAATGCACAATTGCCACAGCAAAGAAAATCAGCCAATTAATGACAGTAAACTTTAATTTATTAACACATTACATTATTACCTTGCAAAATCCAACTGAAAATTTTATAGAATTATTACCAATAGGTGAATATGCAGGCTGTAAAATGCACTATGTATCAATATTTATACTAAGCATTAATGGCCCTAATATAAACACAATCCATTTCATTAAATTATAATGGAAAAGGCCATGTTTACAATGGATTTTATTAAACAAAATACATTGAGTTATGCACATAATATCAAAATATCAAGAGTTGACGTCTAATTGTAATATTCTAATCCAATATTTACGTTTATTGTCTTTAATTTATTAATGATGATGAAAAATATGTATGTGTTGAAGATAGCACTATAAAAACCAGTTTTTTAATGGAATTCAAAAAAATGTCAACAATCTATAACTTGATCAACAAATTAGAAGCACATCTGCAAAAGGTTGTTGAAATAGAAAGAAACATCAGGGAAATAGTGACAGGAAAGCTGGGTAACAAGGGCCAGCCACTAATCCAGTCAAAAGAAGATGCTCTGGCTAAATTGGGAAATATTATAGATGAAAAGAATAAATAAAAAATACTTAATCTACAGGGAACAATCTTATCAAGTCTAAAGTTCAACAACACGGCCTACAATTTGTGGGAGTTCTGGCAGGGGGCCTAAAAAAAACAATAAGATCAAACTAATTGAAGGAACAGAAATTCAAAAGGAAATCAGCACCAATGAAGAGGAAACCAAAAAATGGAAACAGATGAAAATGAAACACAAGCAAGAAGCAGAAGCGCTTCAAGAAATACAGAAGCTTTATCAAATGAAAACCAAGAAGAAGAACAAGTTGCAAGAAATATAAGAAAAATTAATGAAGAGCATCAAACACTCATGAAGTTTGCCAAAGTGGCGCCTGTGGCTGAGGGGGCCGCAGGAGAAACAATTAGTAAGTCTTTTTATGTTTATTTATATTTATTTTAGTCATCACCAGGAATGGGGACAAGGTCGCAGAAGTGGCAGCTTTTACACCAAGTTGGTTCTACAGGGGTTACCAGTCACTGGTGGCCCCTGTAAAACAAATAAATAAAAACCAAATAAATAAAATAATTCAACAAAATATGAATAATTTTTTTTTAATATTGAAGCTCAAGATAGGGAATATTCACCACCTGTGGGGTGCTTGTCATGGATAAGGGAAGCATATGAACTAGGATCAAATATCAAAATCAAAGAAATGAATGAAATTTGCGGGGATATCAAACTGAACTTTGATGATTAAATATACTAAAGCATTCAACAATTCCCCTTCACAAACATCAACAAATATGAAAAGAATTTAATAAAAACCAACTTTCAAATAGGAAATGAACATTTTAAATCTGCAATTTTCAATGAAGTTTTTAAGGCATTGTCAAACAAAGTCAGGGACATAGTCCTTGTGAACACATTTAAACCTTTATTTATTTCATTTTGCCAAGGCCTGGGGGGCTGATTCAAGTCAGGCGCCCCCCATAACCCTCTTCAAGCTCAACCAAACGATCTATATTAATAGGATAGTACAAACATTCAAAAAATTATGCATGTTCTCAGAAAAGTATACCTTGCAAAGAATCCACATTACGGTATACCTGGGAATCCTCCTACACTGTATATTAAAAACCAATGTCAAAAAGTTGGAAGATGTACCTATACAAATTGATATATGCTGCGTAGCCCTTGACCGCCAGAAGACACCACAGGGATACAGGACAGTTGAGCACGTCCTCTATGACTCATTTGCATTGGCAACTCTATACAGGTACTACGTGCCCCCCCAAAAAACCTACTAGTTGATTCACTCACCCGCCTGCCTTTTATCAAACAATCAGCAACCACCGGGGTACAGGGCGCCCCCCCTCTAGCAATCACATCCAGGGTTGTCCACCATGTACAGAAGAGTACATCAATCCAATTAGATGCATTAGCTGAAAATTTAATTTCAGGATACAATTCCCCAGAATAATCACATTCCCTTTGCAGGTAGCATCCCCTAATAAATATTTTCCCCTTGCAAATCAATTTTTTACTTTTTATATTTTAATACTAATTTTTTAATATTGTAATATGTACTATTAAAATTTTACTATAAATTTTTTATTATTACATATTTAAATATTAAAAAATTTAGTATCTAAAAGTTAATATTAAAATTTTAATAATTCATATTACAATATTCAAATTTTTAATATCAAATATTTTGATATTGAATAAATCACAATTTAATAAAATTGTTATATTTTGATTATTTAAACTTTAATATTTAACTTTTAAAATTTATAATTATAATTTTAATTTTAATATTTTAATTTTAAATTTTATTATGTAAATTGTAATATTAATATATCTAAATATATTACAAGACCTTAGTTAAAGTTGCAACCACATCAATTATTAAAATTAAGTTAAAAATGTTTTTATTTACTAGCTTGTTGAGTATGGGTTTTATTTATCACATAGATAAACATTGAGAATTGAATTTATCCGCATCATGCAGCCCACTCCACTATTGTTCTAAACAAATGATTGTTTAGAACTCAAATTACCTTTCCCTTGTAATATGATTTGATAAATATATTTGATATGCTTGACCTGCGTCCTCAGTACTAATTAGTAAGCAATACATGAAAATTATTGGTTGCCGTATTGTGTGGTTATAGTGGCACTGAAATAACAAGGATCAGATGATGACATGCAAGGTCCAATTTGTGGCTTAAAAAAGCCAAAGTACCATCAAGGATTCACAATTCTATAAATAAACTAATTTATTTCTATCTTTTTTTAATTTATTCATTTGTTAGCGCAAAAGCCAACAATAATATCCAGTGCATTATAATAAAAATATTTCCATCTTACCTAGTATAATTAATTTTATTTACCTTTTCTACGTCTTCTTATATGTCTATAATACATTCAAATGTCACATTATTATATATAAATAATAATTATTGAGTCCTAATAAAAAACAAACTAAATAAAATTAAAACTAAATAAAACCCGGTGCGCCCATTTATCTGATTGGCTCAGAGGCCAGGGCTTTTGGGAGGAAGGATTCTGAGTGCTCATAGAAAGCCGCCACCACATTGGGTGGCATTGCAAATTGGCTGATCTCAAGAATATTGAATAGATCCTCAGTGTCCTGAGGGAGGCCTTGTTTCACTTTATTCTTGATCCAACCAAACACCTCCTCAATTGGATTCAGGAATGGAATATGGCAGGAGGAAGAGAAGTCTCATTGGATAATCAGTAAGTTGGTGGCTGGAGGTGTGGCTGTTTTTGTTGATGGGGGGAACTTGGACACAACCAGATCCACTTTGTGGAGCCTAACATTATCAAGCACAACAACATTGTTTGTGTCACTATAATTTATTCAAAGGTACTCCTTGACGGCTCAGAGAAAATTGAGAAAGGTCCTGCTGTTATGGGAGCCTTTAATCATCTGATACTGGTCCAACCTGCGAGGACTAAGAAGCACAACCATGGAATAGGTCTGGGAACAGACAGCTGCACAATGGGCTACACAATCCTTGGACCCCTTCTCAACCCACCCATGCCTAGACCTGAGTGAGGAGGAAAACAACAATTTTTTGATATAGAAGAACTGGACATTCCCAGTCTCCTTTAGTGCTAGATATGTCTTGGCATAAATGTGTCAATCCTTGATGGTCTTTTCACTGTTCCTATTGTACAGAGAAACTCCAAGCACCTTCCACAAGAAGCCCAAATCAACCATTGCTTTAAAATAAGGGTTTTAGAAATAGAAAGCCCAAACTCTGTGGCAAGCATTGATTGGACAGCAAGTGTGTCCAGGTGGCAATCCTTGGCTACCCATTGCTTGATTGCATCAATATGAATGGGCTGAAGGAGTTTGGGCTGCTGTTTAGCCTTGGTGGATTTGGCAATTGCCCAGTGTTGCCATACTTGGTGTTGATGTTGGCAATATATCTGGCTGTGACACCAAATTGGGACACAAAAAACTAAACCGCCATTCCCCCATACAAGCAGTTGAGGAGAGCTTCACTCTCACTATCTGTCAACTGATGCCAACCCTTGGCAGGTACCACAGCATCCTGGCTACCAGGCTCAACACAGGGGACAAGGACCTTCATATAAAAGGTGGGATCACGCTTGCTTGCAGTGGCGCCGTAATGATTGAATACACAATAGGTGCAGATGGTTCCTCAGTGGTGGCCAATGGCTTGTAGGTGGTGTCAAAGACGCAGGAGCAGGAAGTAGCAACTCTTGGATCAAGAGTGCAGGGCCAGGTGACAACTGGGTAAGCGGTGAAGGTGTAAGTAACCTCAGTGTTCCTGGTGACCCTGGTGTAGGAGACTTTGGTAGCAGGCCTTGAAAGTGACTTCTGCCTGGGATTCAAGCTGGTAGTTCTAGCTTGGGATGCAGGAGATGGTTGGCTGGTAATGACACCTCGGGAGGCCTGTGTATTGGCATGACTCCCCTCAAGTTGTGTTCTGGGTCTGTTCTTGGACCCTCTGGGACGCCCTTGTGGACAGGCTGCCCTGTGGGCTGGTGCAGGAGCAGGTTGGGAATGCAATTGATGGTCCATGAAAATATAAAAAAAAATATATTTTAGATTAAATATGTATTTATTTGGATTTATTGGTTTATTTGTGGGTAGTTGTTTTCTCTTGATTTAGCCTAGAATAGTAGCAGAGTTTCTATATCTGTGCTTTAAAGTGAATAATATTGTATACTTTCTGGGTTTGAATGATTTTAAAGTTTAATAACTTTTTATGTCTAATTATGGTTATCAAGATTGAATTTTTCATTTGATTTTATGCAGAGTGGAGCTTCTTGATTTGGGTTGATTTGTCCCAGTGTGTGTACTGTGCATTCAATTTGGATTCCAGTTTCTGCAATTATTATGTGAGTTTACTAGTGACATTAAAAAGTGATTTGAAATTTGGTTCTTGGATTTGACAATCCCGCAATTTCAAAAAACATAGTAAACTTAATGAAAATGGTTCATGGATTTGAACACTTCAAATCTGATTCTAGTTAATTCATTTTGTCCATTGAAAATATGCAGTTTCACTTGAACTTTACAAAGTGTCTATGAGTTCCTGCATTTTCAAATATTCAAATAAATACTCAAAAAAATCAATTTAATTAAAAAAGGCCATCTTGTAAAAGTGATTCAAAATTTGGACCAAGGATTTGACAATCCCACATTTTTACGTTCTAGTTCTGAATTTACAGTAATTAAAATATGGAATATTAAAATTTAGATATTAAAATATTTTTTTTAAAAAAAAATAAAATTTAAGTTGAAAAGGGAAGATGATTTATTAGGGGGATGCAAATTGCTAAGGGGGATGCAATTATTCCGGGGTATTATTCCCCAAAATTATATTTTCTGCTAATGCGTCTAATTGGGACCACATACTCTTCTGTACATGGTGGACAACTCTGGTGCCAATTGCTAGAGGGGTGGCGCTCAACACCCTGGTGGTGGCAGAGCGTCTTATAAAAGGCAATATTGAAAGCAAGTTAACAAGGAGTTTGTTCTCTGGAGGTATTGTGTATCTACACAACAAAGCTAACATAAAACAGTTGTATAGGACATGCTCTATATTTTGGTAGCCTCACAGTGTCTTCATTTTATCCAGTGCCAGCCAGCAGACGTCCATTTGAAGGGGGACGTCCTCCAGCTTCTTCACATTGGCCTTCATAATGCAGTGTAGTACTACGCCAAGGTAAACAGCAAGATGCAGTTGCTGTGAGGTATATATTTCCGCAAATAAGCAGAATTTCTTGTAGATTATAACTAAGCAATTTGTATAGGCTATGTTTAAAAAATTGAGTAAAGGAGAGTCAGGCATTTTGGAGGCTTCTGCAACCCACGCCTCTGCAAACAATATGAATAAAGGTTTCATCTTATTGATTAAAAATGAATTGCCTGTTTGATTTGATATTGATATTGATTTTATTAAATTATTGAATATTACAGCTTTGATGGTTTCTTGTGGAATGTGAAATTGAATTTTTTCAGGTTTATATCATATGTGTTCATAGTTGAAAATGGAAAACGTTCAAGGCATTCAAATATATACTTGTTGAAATTCATGTTGACATTTATTTGGATATCCATCATTCCTTTGAAGTTAATACTTGCGCCTACTTCATAGGCTTCTTTGACCCAGGTTGAGCTTCCTTCTGGAGCTTTGAATTCCCTATTAATTGTGTCTTTTGTTGCATATTGATTGATGTTATCTTGTACTATTTTATTAATTTGATTTTTAATTATTTGTTTTACAGGGGCTGCCAGTGATTGATAACCCCCGTAAAACCAACTTTGTGTAAAAGCCGCCACTTCTGCAACCTCTTCCCCATCCCTAGTTATAACTAAAGTAAATACAAGTGAAACATAAAAAGACTTACTGATTGTTCCCCTGTGGCCCCTTCAGCCACAGGCGCCCCTCCAGCAAACTTCATGATTGTTGGCTGCTCTTCATTTGTTTTTCTGGGTTTGATTTTCCTTATTTTCTGTGTTACTTGTGTTCCCTCTTGATTTTCATTATTTAATTTTCTTTGTTTTTTGAGGCACTCCTGCTTCTTGACTGTGTTCTGTTTTCATCTGTTTCCATTTGATTATTTCCCTCTTTGTTGGTGTTTATTTCCTGTGGGATTTCAGTTCCTTCAATCAGTTTGATCTTCTTATTGTTTTCTTTGCCCCCCTGCCAGAACTCCCACAAATTCTAGGCTGTGTCATTGAACTTAAGACTTGATAGGATTGTTCCCTGTAGATTGAGCAATGCTTCTTTGTTATTTTTTGTCTATAATATTTCCTAGTTTATTCAGAGCATCTTCTTTTGACTGGATTAGTGGCTGGCCCTTGTTACTCAGCTTTCCTGTTACTATTTCCCTGATATTTTTTTTCTATTTCAACAACCTTTTGCAGGTGTGCTTCTAATTTTTTCACCAAGTTATAGATATTTGACATTTTGTTTGAATTACATCAAAAACTGGTTTTATAGTGCTATCTTCAATGCATACATATTTTTCATCATCATTAATAAATTAAGAACCACAAATGTAAATATTGCATTATAATATTGCAATTAGACATCAACTCTTGATATTTAGAAATTATATGTATAATCAATTCATTTTGTTTGATAAAATTCATTGTAAACTAGGCCTTTTTCATTGTAATTTATTTAAGTTGACTGTGTTTATATTAGAGAGCCATTAACACTGAGTACAAATATTGATACATTGTACATTTTCAGTCTGCATATTTACCTATTGGTAATAATTCTGTAAACTTTCCAGTTGGATTTGCAAGGTAATGATAATGTAATGGATTAATAAATTGCTGTTTATTACCATTAATTGGCTGATTTTCTTTGCTGTGGCAATAGTGCATTTATGATATTTACACACTAGTATCCAATTGGTTGGTTTCACATCCAATTGCACAGGTAATAGGAAATCAAATTGCCACCGCAACCACATCTGGTCTCGGGGTGGTGACTTGATTTCCTATCACCTGTGCAGTTGGATGTGAAACCAACCAATTGGATACTAGTGTGTAAATATCAGAAATGTACTATTGCCACAGCAAAGAAAATCAGCCAATTAATGGTAATAAACAGCAATTTATTAATCCATTACATTATCATTACCTTGCAAATCCAACTGGAAAGTTTACAGAATTATTACCAATAGGTAAATATGCAGACTGAAAATGTACAATGTATCAATATTTGTACTAAGTGTTAATGGCTCTCTAATATAAACACAGTCAATTTAAATAAATTACAATGAAAAAGGCCTAGTTTACAATGAATTTTATCAAACAAAATGAATTGATTAAACATATAATTTCTAAATATCAAGAGTTGACGTCTAATTGCAATATTCTAATGCAATATTTACATTTGTGGTTCTTAATTTATTATTGATAATGAAAAATGTTCATGCAAATAATTATATGTTACCACATCAAATGTACAACATTGTATTAATTATGGGAAATTTTGATAATGTAAAAAGAATATATAGTTAATTGTAAATTGAAAGAGAGATATTAATTTTAATAAGTTGTCACAAAGAAAAGATTTATTTACTAATCAAAGGACGGGAAGGGGAGGGAATGGGCAGAATGAACATTGCCTTCATCTGCGCTTGTGAAAGAGGCGGCATCAGAGATAGTGGGGAGTGAATGCGTGGTGGTTTGGGAGTCAGGGTTGGAAGGCAGGTGGCTTGATGGGGGGTTGGGGAGGCAGGTTTTGTTGACTGGGAAGGGGCAGCAAGAGCTGATTGCTTCAATTGCTTGAATTCTTCTTCTGTCACATATACTGGCTTGACAAAACAGATAAACTGGTGTGAGGGAAGACGGGGGTCCTTTCTGGACTTATCATTATTGCTTGCATAGAAGATGATGAGATCAAATAAGTCTTGGATGGACGCAGAAGGGAAAAGCTCATACCCCTTATCAATTTGGGCGCATAGTTTGTTGTAGGTGGAAGGCTTTAGGCGCCTGAGAGCGGAACCAAAATTGTAGAGACATACATCTGCAAGATGCATGTTGGCGTAGTGGATGGGGTAGGACCAGCAGGTATGCCTGCAGCCCTGATTTCATGGGTGGCCCATTTGTGCTGCTCCATCTCTGCACTCAGTACAACTGTGTGCACGGCGTTTTGTAAGGCCCACTCCTCCAGCATGGCCTTGAGCTCTGTCTGGTAGGCATACCAATCTGCAGTGTTTGATATTGCAGAGTAGTGGTTGACGCCCATAGGGGAAACTGCCAATAAAACCCTGACAGAACAATACAAGATTAGGCCGCGCTTGAACACGTCGGACTGGATACGTTTCTCTCCAAAGTCTTGGATACTGGCCAAGATTTTAGCGTATGATAGGAAGATTACGTCATTACGGGCCCTCATTGCCCTCTCTTTGATAAAATTGATGATGGTAGAATCATAGGGGTCAGTATCCACCAAAATGGGGCCACCAAGAACCTGATTGGTTAAGATTTGGGCTGCAACTACAACTCTGTGCATCCACAAATTCACTGTTCTTTTGTTGGTGAAGATGCTGTGGGGTCCCAGATGGAGACAGACCTGGACCAGGGGCATCCATGGGTCACGCTCCATGATGGCCATCATGAGGGGGTGGGCTTTTCACCTTTGGTTGAAGAACAAGCACCAGTTGGGGTCTTCTTGGTAGGGGGGCCACAGTTGGCGTGGGCTCGCAGGGTTGCAGCCACAGTAGACTTTGCAAAACCCATCATGGCTGCAATTTCCCTGAGAGACATAAGCATCCATTGTTTTTCAACCATTTTGAGAACAATCTCTTTGGTGATCAATTTTCTTCTGCATCTTGAAGGCTGATTGGCTGAAGGCGGGGTGTGTCTGCCTTGAGAACCAGAAAGTGGCATCTGATTGGCTGTTTTGAGATTTGGGACTCTCTGGGTGACCCCATGGCTCAATTGCCTGATTCTGGGTGTTAGTGTTGATACAGAATCTGGGTTGGTGTCTGCCTGTGCATGATGGGCAAACAGGGCCATGCTTGAGGATGCGGGAGAAAGAACACATTCCTGGGTGGTGTTTGCGGAGGGGCATGCGGGTTGGGAGTGGCCATAGAGAGAGGCTTCACTATTAGAAGACCCAGTGTAGCCCTGCATGATTTTGTCAAGGCCAGGGAACAGCTTTTGTATTTGGTTGTTATTGGAAGAAGACATAATAAAATTTTATTAAAAAACTTAAACTCAAAAAGAGGAGTGTATATTTTAGTCAATTTTATTGTTAAATATGTTAATTTTGTGAATAGTAGGATCTAAATTTTAGCCACACTAAAATGGAATAGGGTGATTTTTGAGAATGCCTATGATTCCTAAAAGAATTAGCACAAATCCACTCTAGAATCTTTAATTTCCTATTTGAGATGCCCATGAATGATATTTATTTCAAATTCCTTGCAATTATGATTTGAAACTTGGTTCTTGGATTTGACAATCCTGCAATTTCAGATTTGTTAATTTTTACATGATGTCTATGATTTGTTTGACATACAGGAAATTTCAAATTGTATATTAGAATCCCACATTTCCAATGCATGTATATTGCATTTTTTTGCTGAGTTTTGTCTTTTGTTAGTTGAGTTATCTGCTCAAGGGATTCAAAATTTACCAATTTAAATAAACCAAAAAAAGTCAAAATAAATGGTTAATTTTATTTAATATTTTAATTTTCACTCAGCTGAGTTGCCTGCAAAAGTGATTCAAAATTTGGACCAAGACTTTGACAATCTGCATTTTTACGTTTAGGTTCTGAATTTACAGTAATTATCCAAAGCATACTGTGGTTCAATCACAACTATTCATTGTGGATAATGGCAGATAATGCTTGTGATAAATTTTAGTTATAAAATAAGATCTAACAACTGAACCTGCTGTTGCAACATCTACAATTCCTTCCTCTCAGGAAACTAATTCCCCAAGTGACTTGCTGAATGATTCCAAACTAATTATTAAGTCAGTGGTACTGTTATTGTTTGGCCATATATTACAAGGATCAAACATTTTGAATCCTAAGTGGAACATAACTTAGAAAAGCCTTGTGACTTAAGAGAAACAATCACTTGGATAAGACTCATGACTGCCATGACATACATGGACAGTATGTGGCTTCCCATGATATTATATATTATCCTATATTTATATCCAATAAAGTATCATTATCTTCTTAATTTTCCCCTTTATCCCGTTTATTATGCTTCCCAGAAGTATATACTCAACAGAGGTAGCACAGTTAAGTTATCCACACCTACACAACTCAAAAGAAAAATTCCTCCCAGGAAAAGAATCCAGCAGATGGCACTCCTCACAGGCTGGATAGACTACAAAGAAGGACAGGACGTCCCTACGGGATTTGTTGTCTTCAACAATGTCCCTGTCCCCAACTAATAGTATAACCTTCTCAATACTTGTGGAATCCTGAACCCACCTCCAACTCCAATTCTGCAAACAACCAAAATAACCAATATTGTATTCCAGCACCTGCGCTTAGCAGAGATTGGAACATTTGCAGGATTACACCAAGAGAACACCAAATTCTGGATCCAAAGCACACAAAACAAGTTTACACAAGTGGGCTATCCCCGCAGACTCTGGGCCAGCAAGATTGCCCTACATGTCACAGGGGCCGCCTCACGCTTTGTAAGCAAATGGTTTGATCAACATCCTGATCACAGTGAATATTGGGATATGTTCAAAGCTGCCTTCCTCAAGAAGTTTTAATAAAAGACTTCAACGTGAGGATCATGACAGAACTCAGAACTTTCAAAAGACAGGAACAATTGAGGAGTGCATTGCAGCCTACAAAGATCTACGTGACTGAGCCCCCAACATCATTAACTTTGAAAAAGCTGGACCACAATTGGACTTCTACAATGGCCTCCCCATACATATTAGACACCGGTTTGACATGACAAGCTGCAAGAACAATCAGGATGTGGGTCATTATTTGTTAGATTAAGCCAAGGTGCCAGCTTAAGCATTTCAAAGCCTTTTAACTTCTTTGGTATCATTTAAGTCATAAGATTTATTTCTATTAGTTGTATATTTTACACTATTAAACTTTTCTTCAGTAAACTAAGCATTATAATAATGTTCAAAAAACATAAGTTTATTTCTATTAGCTGTATTTTTTGCTAAAACCCTTTTTTCTATTTTAATAAGCCAAGAATTAAATATATGAGTTGCATGGGAGAGTAATAGCAGCCCCAAAGCTATAATTGCTATTACCCTATCTTTGGCTCATATAATTAATTTCTTAGTTATTTTTAGAAAAAAAAGTTGTTGTATTTAAAAGACTATTTACCCTATGTGAAATATAAGTTTTTGTTATGCGTCCAACTTCATGAACATGTCCTACTAATCCTTTAGTAGTATCAGCTCTCTTTGTTTCTCTGTCATCTGTGCAGAACTTTGCACAATAATTTATTTTGGAGTACTCCTTAACATCCTCAAATGTCAAAGGTGAAACATACAGCTCACCATCTTTCATTAAATATGAAAGATTAACATAAAATGCTTTGACTTCAAGCCAGCTTTTTTTAGGCCTAGATTTTCTATCATAGATGTGAAAAAAGATTTTTTGGGAAACATCTGAATTATTTACAAGTGTCTCATATAGACCCTTTCTTTCTTCCTCTCTCTCAAAAATCATTTTGAGATCATTTATATTTTTTATATACATCTCATTTTCCTTTTGTTTAAATATTTTAGATAATACACCAAAATGACCATCAACAATACTTTTGCCATGACACTCAACAAATCTATTAAACTTAATTGTTCCTTTTATAATTTTAGGTACCTCTTTAAAAAGATAATATAAGAATTCATAAGATCTGAAATGATTACCATTATCAGTCCAAAATTTAATATTTTTACTATTCTTAAATTTATTATTTTTAAGCAGACTTATTGAACACTGAACTGAAAACAAAGAGTCATGAGATAAAATTTCAGATAAAAAGTCATGATACTCATATTTAATTTTCTCATTTTCTTTAAAAGCAATTGCAAATCCTAATAAAGAAATAGGTATTTTCTCATAAAAACAATTATTTGTCTCTATAGGACCCCCACCTATTTTAAAGTTTTCTTTATAGTCTATTACTATAACACATGAAAAATTATCAAGATTATTTATATCACTAATATATTCTTTATTTTGATGCTTATAAAACTTTTTATGTAGGTCAATAGATTCCAAATTTTCTTTAATAGATTTAGGCAATGGCAACTTCTTTATACTCAAATCCTTTTTCTTCATTTCTAATGACTTTTTTAAGTTGCAAATGTTACACATATCAGTTTGCTTTTTGCTTTTAATTATATTATTAGGAATAAGCTTATAAAAAGTGGAAAGTGAAATAGAAATATTGTTTTTTATTTTCATATCTTCGTAAATTTCTTTTTTTGTTTTCAATAATGAGTATTTTATTTTAGTTGAGTATTCACTCAACTCTTTTTGTAATTCTTCATAAATCAATCCAGAAGATTTTTTAGTGAATTGGCTAGTTGGAAATGAATTTTTTAATATATGTTTTAAAATATTTTTTATGTTTTCTTTCTTTACTGAATCATTTTTTCCTTTTTTATTTTTTGAATTTAATGATGCTTTTTTAGCATTTTTTATTTTTTTAGAATATGAATACTCATTTTTTGTCATTTTAAATCCACAATCCCAAAGCTCTTTCAGACTGTAGCTTGATGTAACCAATGCTCTTAGGGAAGGAAGGTGCTTGGCAGGGGACTCTGAAATCAATTCCTTTAGGTTGTTAAGGAAATCATCTGTTTTAGAATTTTGTATGACAGGTAAGAAGGTACTTTTTCCAAACTCTGTTTTTAATAAGAAATGCTAAACAAAGCTGTTAAGATCACTGCCAGCAGTAAAAAGGAATGCTTGTTTAAGCATAGAGATTCTTTCTCTCTTAGTAGAAGCCCCCAGTGAGAAGAAGGGTGTCATCTGAGGTGCAAACTTGATAGGTTCCATAATGATAGTGGTTGGGTTCCTTGGCTTGGTTCAGGCAGTTCTTGCTTGGAAATAGATGTGCAGTTATCAGAGAGGAGTAAAGGTGTAGATTGTAAAGTAAATTTCTGTAAAGTTGAGCTGTTTAAATACCATGTTAGCTGAGCTTTCGCACTACAGGCATAAATCCCCAACTGACCCCCAACTGATCTCCTAAATTTATCAATATCACCGCTGAAGTCTGATATCATTGTTTATTTACCCCTTTTTAATTCTGGTTAACTGTTGATATTTCCGCAAATAGTACTTTAATCTCGCTCAAACTAGTATCATTAGAAAGCCCTTAATCTCAGCTTTCAGAATTGTGCTGCAACTTTATATTTCAATACCAATTTAGTATCTTGAAGTGGCTTTGAATGTAAGATTATAAAATTATTATTTGAAATAAAATATGCTAATTAACTCTTAAAGTATGATATTTTAATCAGTAAACTAAATTTAAAGTATAAATCATTATTTAGCTTACTTTTAGTAACCAACTCAAAAACCTTTTTTTAAATAAACTTAAGTTTATTATAACCTTTAACAGTTCTTAAAAAATGAACTTTATATATTTTAAATCTATCAAAACAAAAATGTTTTTCTAATCACATATAAATATTTGCTTGTATAATTAAATTTGTATCTTATTTTTATACATACAATGACTAAGATTATTTTCCATTTAGTTCAAATAAATTTTAACCTTATAAAATTTAATTAAATAAAGCAAGATTTTGATACATTCTTTTTTATGTTTGAATTTTTTATACATATTATCTCTAGCATACAGTATAAAAATATAATTTTATTAAATAGTTGTATAAAGCTATTTTATTAATATTAAATACTTAAATTTTGAAAAGAAAAACTTTTACTCTCTTATAAGTTCTTATTATATATTTTCTATAAAATCTAACTTAAGAATAAATTACTTATGCTAAATGAGATCACTAAAACTAAAATTAAAACTGAACTTTTATTAAAATTTCAGTTTTTTTTTAACTTTTTACTAGATTTTTTTAAAAAATCCAAAATTATTTAATATTTATTAAATATGCAAAAAAGCTATCTGCCCTCTTTTTAAAAAGTGGGATTCAAAAATTATTATATTTTAAATTAAATATTTTAAAAAAGCTAAGATTTTAGGCAACAATTTGATTTCCAACAAAAAGCATCATATCAGTTTTTATTGTATTTTTAGGTTGCTCTTTTTAGAATGATGTCATTTTGTACTAATCAGCTTTCAAGAAATAATGGTATATGAAATAAGATTGTTACTAGCTTTTAATACAGTTTAATTTAGCTGTAAGTAGAAAATGATTAATTTAATATAGGTTTTTATATTATAAGGATTAAATAAGATTTATTTTGATAAAATTGTTGTAATTATTTAAATTTATTGATTAGAAAATTAATTAAAATTTTAAAGTTTTAAGTAGCACAGTTAATAGGAAACAGATTAATCTAACAAATAATGACCCATGTGTTCCTAGAAGGAAAATGTGCTGCACAGAAATCTGACAACCTGCATGTAACAAACAAATAAAAAGAGAGCCCCACAGCAAAGAAGGACCTTCAACCTAACAAGCAGACCAACCAAGCCAATAACCCTCATCCTTGAAACGGAAGTTGTACCGCTCAAGTCAATCAAGTGATCACTGATAACACCACCAAGGAGGAAAAAGCTCAGGGGGGTTCTTAGGTAAGCTTCCTTCCTTCACTTTTCAAGACTTGTACAGGGACCAAGACGTGGACTCAATCACCATTATTCAAGTACCCTCAGCAATCCTCTACTGTTTGCCGCCCAAACTGGAAATAAACTCCTCACTTATCATTTCTGCTTTTGCAGATACCAGGGTACAGCACTATTCAACACTGGAGCAGACCAATCCCTTGTTGATGAGAAATTTGCCAACCTCATGAAACTACCCACAGTTCAAAGTAACATCAAGAGAGTTATCAAGGAAGATAATTAAAAGTACACCAGTTACCAAGGAAGCAGAACCTTTCCGCTCTCAAATCAGAGACATGCAAACTACTCTTAGTGGCCTGATCATACCAATCCCAAGTATGATGTTATACTTGGCTTAGATTGAATGGGAAAGACCAAACGTCATATTGACTGGGATAGTGCTACCCTCACCATACAGCAAGGCAAGGTGCACCACCATGTATACCCAACCCATCTTGATACACTCCTGAGAGACCATGTATTTGTAAAGATTATGGAAACAGAAGAGGAAAAAGACCCTAGCAAAATCAATGGGAACACTTGCACATATGAGATTATTCACTTTAAAAGTACAGAAACCTCATGTGAACACAAATTAATCTGAGCACATCTAGTCATGGAATTCCCTTCAGTTTTCCAAGAAACTTTACCAGGACTACCACCCAACTGGGGCATCCAACATGAAATTGACCTCAAAGGAGGTTTTCTAAAAGCACAGCCTATATAACACCTAATGCCACAAGAAGACAACACTCTAAAGACCTAACTTGACAAAGCCCTTAAGAAAGGCCTTATTTGACTATCCAAATCACCTTTTTTGCACAGCTATCTTCTTTGTGGCAAAAATAGAGGAATCTGCTTAGTAACAGACTACAGAGCTCTCAAAAAGGTCAAAATTGAGAACAGGTATCCCCTGACCCTGATTGATGACCTTTTCAACGCCCTGGGGGGCCCAAGTCTTCACAAAAAACAACTTGACAGTAGGTTATCACCAAATTTGCGTTAAACCAGAAGAAATACCCAAAAAGCTTTCAGAACTAAGTAGGGCTCTTTTGAATATGTGGTCCTTAACTTTGGCATGAAAAATTCCCCCAAGCACCTTTGTAACCTTTATGAATGAAGTCTTCAAGGAACACATTGGGAAAGGGCTATCATCTACCTGGACAACATAATAATATGCAGCCCAACTGTAGAGCAGCACTGGAAATACAGAACACTTCTGGATGCCATCAATTCCAGTTGAATTAAGATTTAATGATTTGGCAGTAGCACAACCTGATTGCTTAGACCTAATTAATTTTAAATGTGGTCAAGCCCAACCCAGAAAATAGTCCAAATTAGTCAGGGATTCCTCCCAAGTGGGGACAGAATCCAAAGCACCCTTATTTACCACTTGAAAAAGGTATTCCAACACAAATCTCTCATCAATTGTGTGGGCTAAATCTCCAAGGGAATTGAGGGGCTTAGTTGGCTTCTGAGCAGATTATTTTGTGCGGCGCAAGAAGATTGACCTATCCAAGGCTAAAGGGGGGAGTGACTTTACATGTAGAAACCCACTTCAAAACTTAATATTTTCTATGGGGGGTTCATCAGGGCATTGGGAAAGGTGGGCCCAGGGGATCTGGGTGCTTGGGTTTAAAGACAGCAAAATGGCACCCAGGCCGGGAGTTCTTTCATTGATCAGAGATCTTGAATTGGTTACTTGATTATCTTGTTCTAGAGTTGTGGTCATGGGGTCAGGCCAAAGGCCCATGCCTTCTTCTGGGGATGGCTCTTGATTGACTACTAGTGTAGAATTTAAGCTCATGAAGCTAATGGTAGGAATTTTGTTGCCTCCATTAGGCGCCTTGATTACTCCTCCATTTGGGGCAATGATTCCTTTGGTTTGGCTTGCTTCACCATTTGGGCCATCATTCTTGGCCTCAGCTTGCAGGGGGTTTGACTCCAGGAAAACGCAGGCAGATAGCCCCTTGGTCCCCAGGCCCAACATTCTGCAGGGATTTAGGTTCAGGGTTTGAATCCTGCCTTTGGCCCAGGTTTCAAGGATGAAAGAATTGTCAATCCTGACATGCACTGATGAAGACCCTGATTGGCTCATGTTAATAATGGGGAATCTCCAAGAGAGATTCCCACCTGGTACACCAATGAACATCCAAGAGAAAGTCCTCAAGGACAAAAATCTGTTAAAAAATTTATATGGCACCCTACAACACATACTTCCAAGTGGTGATACTTTAACCTACGTTCTGTCAACACAAAAGATTGACACAATCCTCCAATACCACAGAGATCTGGGACACACCTGTAGCAGGAACTTGCATAAATACCTCAAGACACACCACTGGTGGCCCAACATGTTGGATAATATCAAGGAAGCACTGGACCAATGCAAAGTCTTTGAAAAGTACACACACTCTAAGGCACCCCCAAGTCAGTAATACCAGTGTTAATCACCCAACCTTTCAAATTGTGGTCACTAGATATTGTGGGATCAATGCCCAGCAACAACAAAGAAAAAAAGTACATTATCACAGCTATAAACTATGTGACTAGATGTCCTGTGGCACAAGCTACAAAAGAACATAAAGGAAACAATGTAAATCAATTTATTGGCAAAGAAATCATAGCTAAGTTTAGGAAACCTAAACTCCTAATAACAGATGGAGGAAAAAAACTTAAAGCCATAAACACCAATATATACCTTACCAACAACAGAATAAAACACATCATAGACAGCCCCTATCATCCACAAGCAAACAGAAGAGTTGAAAGACTGAAAAATTCCCTTGTAGAGGCCCTCAGCAAATTATCTGGTAGCAATCAAAAAGCCTGGGTCAATATGTTACCAATATCACTTATGGTGTGCAGAACACAAGTCAACTACAATACAGGAAAAAAACTTCATAAACTTGTCTATGGGCATAAGCCCACCATTGTTAGAACTACCTCAGGACCACATTTACTTTTATCTAAAAGGGTACCATACAACAGAAAAACTGACATACAGTGCACCAGGAAGGACCAAGAGGACAAGAAAAAGAAAAGAGTGGAAAGAGAAGCAATCCCACTACAACAAGAGTGCTTCCAAGTTGGGAAAAATTGGAGTTGTCAACCATAACATGTACAAGTTGAATCCAGAATTATGAGGGCCAGGCATTATCATGGAAGTCAAGCCAAACAATACCTACCTCATCAAAGGTATTGACGCTTAAACAGAACTCAAACATATGTACTATGAATTCCTCTGCCTATTTAAGGCAAGAACAGCACAACATAATTCCCAGCTACCTGTGCCCAATGCTAAACTATATCAATACCAAGCCCAAATCCCTGGCACTCCCAAGAAAATTCCTAAGGTCCCACCTTCCAACACCCCAGGGAGAGATGTTGCAACATCTACAATTACTCCCTCTTGGGAAAATAATTCCCCAAGTGACTCTCTGAATGATTTCCCAACTATCATTAAGTCAGTGGCACTGTTATCATTTGGCCATCTATTACAGGGATCAAATTTTTTGAATTTTAAGTGGAACATAACTTGGAAAAGCCTTGTGACTTAAGAGGAACAGTTACTTGGATAAGCCCCATGGCTACCATGATGTGCATGGACAGTATATGGCTTCCCATGGTACTATATAATACTCTAAACAAATATAAAATAAAGTGTCATTCTCTTCTTAATTTTCCCCTTTATCTCGTTTATTATACTTCCCAGAAGTATATAGTTGACACTGCTCTAATCTTACATCCTGTGCCTTGCACAAAAATGATATCATCTGTTTCATCTTTAAAAACTGCCTATCTTTTTATATTGTGTGACATACACAATGGAGTGAAGCACAAATTGTGACCTACTCCAAAGGTTGCAAACAAATCCATTCAGATTGTTTTGTGACTCTGTGTTTGTACAATTGTTGTGCATGTCTCCACCCTAATCAAATGGCAACAGTGCTCATGTCAACAGTGGTGTCAGGATACTGGGAGTATTTGATGCTCCTTCAGGTGAGGGAGGAGTTGATGCAGGTACTGGCATGGGCTACCAGATGATGGGACATAACTTTACCAGGTAAGAAAGGGCCTTCCCAGCCATGGCCCAGGGTTCTGCTGCTGGCAAGGCAGAATCAATCAATCCTGTGAGCTCCAGGTAAAGAACTCCCAGGAATCAACTACTATGGCCAGTGGCATCAGAAGTGGGTGGGGTTGAGATGGTTGGTTTTGGAGTCAGGGGTGGTTTCATTGGGATAAAGTAGACGGCAGGATTTTTGTATTTCCCATTGAAGATCAAAGGATATATAGTGATTTCTCTGCTGTCACATATGTTTTGATATGGATCCTTGGGAACGTCTGGGCAGGTGTATCACTGCAAGTCTTCCAATGTCCAGGGTTTGTGATCAGGATTATGGGGGTACTCAGTGAAGTACACATGACCAAACAGTGCATCAGGAGGGCAATAGTAGTCAAAGGCTTTGTTTTTGTCAACTGGTGCTTGATTAACAATCCCTGAGGATGAGTAGTGGTACTTTGGTGATTGCAGATGAAAGAGTATCAAAAATATGTAAGGAATCAGATTGTTGAACCAAAGGCTCATAACAACTTTATTGGTAAGGATGACAATACAAAATTTTTCTGGTTTCTTCTGGCTTATATACTTACTCACACGCAGGTGCCTCTGGGAATTCTTCTGGTGCTATCTGGGTGGCAAAGTTTGGCATCTCAGGCTCTGCTGGTTAGTTGGTTGGTTGGCTGCTTCATGATTATTTTTTGGGTCTTTTGGAAAAGTTGCTTGGCTTGTTGGTGGCCTATCTTTGCCTGACTGGTCATTGGTTCTAGAAGGTTTGGCTTCAGGTGTCATGAGGGCTTTCCTAATTTGATCATTATTCTAGGCCTGGCTTGACAGGCATTCTTGAGGTAAAAGAACTTGATTAAAAAAGGGGTTCCAAATTGGGAACCCCAAATTAATAAATGAAGGATGGGCTTGAACTGGGAGCACTGGGCAGCTAAAATTAGCGTACCCAGGTCTAACCAAACCCATCAAGGCTTGAGAATAGCTTTTGGGACCCATAACAGGCCTGCAGCTGTCACTAGGGCGGGAATGATTCCTGCACCTGGATTTTTGCTTTTCAAAGAAAATCCAGGCACAGGCAAATCCCCGCCACCTGCTTGCCCTGCCTGGCGGCATGGCGCAGATTTGATTACTGCCCAGGGTATTGAAACTGTGGTGCAATTCACCATCTCAAAAGATGTTATCATGAAATTTTTTGAGATGGCGTTGGGATTTACATCAGCAAATTTTTAAAAAAAACTTAATAAAAATTATTAAATAGTTAATTTTTACATATTGGTTTCTAATACAGCATCTCAAAAAACCGCATCACAATAGCACTATCTTGAATTAAAATAAAAAGAGTGTTATTGTCACAAGTGACAAGTTCCTGTTAACTATGCATGTGATAGAATCCAAGCTACAGGATTCAAACCCTGATACCCTGCGGGCCGCCAGCCTGCCAGCCTGCCAGCCCAGCTGCCCAGCTGTCTGCGTTTTCCTGGGCTCAAACCAGAGCCAAATTTGAATTTGGAGATACTCCTGAGATAAATCAACACAGAGTTGCACGCACCAACGCCTCACCTGCAAAAGGATCCTATTAGTCCTGCCAATGAGAGAACAGGTCTGGTCAACAATCCTGAGATAACTGGGGCCAGCTCTGGTAAAGAATTTAATAATTTTTCTGTAGAATGCAGGCCCCCTGGGATGAAAAGTCCTGCAGCTTGAAGGGGAAATTTGAGTTTCCCCATTCTGACCCAACCAATGAGAGACACTCTGGGCAGGACCCCATCAATTATTTCCAAATCATGGAAGACAGTATCACCCAGCCCAGAAAGGTTTGTAAAAGTTTCTCCATGGCAGATGAGTATACTTATACTCTGAGCTGCCAGGAAGTTGCCCATTGACATCCTTGCAATAAAGTGACATGAACCTTTGGTTCAACCATGTCATTCCATATTTGATTTTTATTCATTTTCATTTGAAGTCTATCTCCTGCAGTTTTTTGCCTCACATCCATCAACCCCAAGAAACCGCAGACCAACCACCCAAACTATATTGCCCACCAGGAGCTCCCTTTGGCCCAGTACATTTCACTGAATACCCACCCAAACTGGTGTATTTGAAATTCACCCTAGAGAAAATCCTGATATACAACCTAGAATCCAGAACAAGAGAGACAGAAACCATTGGGAGAGAAGGAACCTGAGTCACCATAGCTCTCCTGCTATTCTGCAACAAGTACAACTACTTGCCCGCCTACCTAGTTCCAATGACACCACCTCTTACCCTGAGGCCCAACTGCCTGCAGAAATATGTTGCAACCAATGAATCTACCTCCACTCAGATATTTGGGGTGATGTACATCACCCTCACTTGCCTTATTGATTCATGGTGCCTGCCACCGGACCCTGGGCTCTCCTGGGCAATTTTTATCTTATTTTGTAAAGTTAGCACCAATCTTGTGATGGGTCTTCCCTGCAGGACCTGAAGGCTGTCTGCCCATAAGTTCTCAAGAATCACTTGCAGGCTGGATCCCTGACATTATGGCAATCTTTCTTAACCACAGAAACCTGGGCCCAAGATTTTGATAACTCTTGGGGCATCTTGTATGCTATTTTCATTGATTTCAGCTTACTACACTTACAAGCTAGTTAACAACTTAATTGCATCAGCAATTAGGCACTGAGGCAGTACAGAACCAAAGGACGCCACACTTGGTGTTGAGAAAACCAAGACCCTGAATTTTCAAGTCCAGAATTTTATAGTCAACCAATCCACAACCAATGTGGACATGCCGCAGATGGGAAAGCTCACCTTGGAAGAAGCCCGTAGAGCTATGCCAGTCCTCCGTCTCCACTTCCAGGCCAGCACAAACTCTTACTTCAAAAACACAGAGAAGGTCCTTGGTGTGGCTTCCATGCTCTCTGGTGATGCCCTAGACTGGTTTGGGAAGGCCACTGCCAAAGACGTTGAGTTCTGCCTAGACTACTCCCAATTTTAAAGTGAACTGATGGCCACTGGCAACAACCAAGACACCTGCCACCACGCCCTCATCAACTTACTGGTCATTAAACAAGGATCCCATACCTAACAAGATTATACCAACAAGTTCCTTAAAATGAAAGCTAGAATCCAACTTAAAGACAAGTTATCTGCCATCCTGTACCAGCAAGGAGCCTGTTCAGCCTTGAAAGAACTCCTTAAGCACCACCCCCACACTTGGCTTAGATGAGTTACTTCTTCTGTGCAGAGGATTAAGCCTTAATCAAGAGGAAGCCCCCTACCACTCAGCGCTCTAACTGCATCCAGACACCAAGCAGACAAGGAATGTCTCCTGAGGAGTTACAATGTCACTTTTGTGAAGGATTGTGCTTCTAATGTCACAAACCTGGCCACCTCACTAAGGCTTGCCCAAAAAAAGTGATCTCAAAGTTTCCCTAGCACAAATAAACAACTCCACCCATTCTTACAAATTTATCCAATTCAAAGTTAAAACACTCACAACATCCCAGATTATTGAGGCATTTATTGATATGGGAGCTGAAGAAAGCTTTATTGACGCTACTCTTGCAAATGACCTAGGACTAAAGGCTACCACCAAAGGCATTAAGATGATCATGGGGAATAGCTCACATGACCTTGGGTTCAGGTGTGGAACCAAGTTGCCACTATGGATTGGTCAGAATATCTACCCAGCACTCCCCATCATCCTGAATAGACTTCCCCACCCCTTGATCCTAGGAGACTCCTGGTCCCAAAGGCATGGCGCCATCCTGAACTTCTGTAATTAAACAGTTGCCTTTAAGGGAGACAACTCTTGCAACATAGTGCTGTTCCAACTGGGTCCAACCAAAGGAAACCCCAGTGTGCTCCTGACCCTTAAAATGGAACCCAGTGTGGGGGCCCTACCTGCCTCATTAGAGAGATGTGTTGTAACTTCAGCTATTGGTTGGTTGATAGCTACTAACGCTTAACTCAACTACAACCTTATGTGTTACTAAAGATTAAGCTAAGATAAATCTTTCAGCCTAATGTGCATAATAAGTATAAGTTTAGAAATTCAATCTTTATTTAATCAATCAAGGAGAGAGTTATATAGTAAGGGAGGGGAGTAATGAGAGTCATAGAACACCAGGATCCTCTGGTTACAGCCCAGTTCCCTCTATTGCTTAACCCAATATTAAACTAATGATTAGATGATCATCAGTTAATATGAACTTGGAGTACAGCCTAGTTGATTATTTGGACTAGTTATCATACAGAGCAAGAGTACAATTGCCCTTTAGTTCACCGAGCTTAATGGATCAATGCGTGAGTATAGTGACGGCTAGTTTATAACAAATCACTTCACAACAAGGTGTAACCACGTTTTCAGCAAGGAAGCAGAAACATTTCTCCCTGAACACACAAAGTATGATCACACTGTTGACCTCTTGCCTGGCACTGAGCCCTGATATGGGCCTATCTATATATGCAATCACAAAGAGCAGTTGGCACTGAAAGCGTACATTGAAGAAATGACCAAGAAAGGCTTCATCTGTGTGTCCAAGAGCCCATGTTTGTTGCCAATGCTGTTTGTGGGCAAGAAGGATAGTAGTATGCGCCTGTGCATTAACTACCAGAAGCTGAACAATATAACTATAAAGAACTGCTACCCTATTACTAATGCTGATGACTTGTGTGATATTTTGACAGGCTCTCAGGTATACTCCAAGATTGATCTTGGAGACGCTTTCAATCAAATCCAAATCAAAGAAGGCAACAAATATAAAACAACATTTAAGACCAGGTATGGACTCTAAAAATACCTGGTGGTGCTGTTTGGACTATCCAATGCCCCTATCACCTTCTAGCATATGATCAATTCAGTCCTGTGCAAATACCTAGAACAGTTCTGTGTGGCCTACCTTGATGAAATCCTCATCTATAGAAAGACCACAAAGAGCACCTACGTCACCTGGACTTGATCTTTGGGAAACTCTCCCAAGACAACCTACATATGAAACTCAAGAAATGTGAATTCTTTCAGCCAGAGGTGGAATTCCTGGGCTACATTTAAAGACTTGAGGATTTGCAATGGCTTGGGATAAGGTGGACACTGTAACCTCCTGGCCTATCCCCACATTTCAGAAAGATGTCAGAATCTTCCTGGGGTTAGCAAACTATTGCAGAGACTTCATAAAATTTTTCACTCTATAACGCTGCCACTGACCAGACTCTACTTGGACAAGGTCCAGTTTGTCTGGACTGATGAATGCACCTCCTTATTTGAGACCCTGAAAAAGCCTTCACATCTGCCCTGTCCTTGCCATGCCTGACCCATCTAAACCTTTTGTGATGGAGACAGATGCATCCAAATTTGCAGTGGGTAGGACACTTCTTCAGGAAGAGTGGGATATTATGCTACATCCTGTAAAATATTACTCCAATAAGATACTGCCTGCTGAAGAAAACTACACAATATATGACAAGGAGATGCTAGCAATAATGAAGACATTGAAGCATTGGCGCAGATACCTATGCGGCACTGAACATCTGGTAAAGGTCCTGTAAGACCACAAGAACTTGGTTTACTTCTTCAAACCATGCCATCTTAACCAACAACAAGCAAGATGGGCCTTAGAACTGGCTGACTACACTTTGACTATAGACTACAAGCCAGGAAAGGTGAATATGGTACCAGATGCCTTGAGCAGAAGAGCCAACCTAATCCCCTCCTCCACAGAAATCAAGGAATGCAACACCCACACACTGCTAGCCCTGTCAGCCTAGGAACATAACTGAAGTACTTGAAGATTGCTGCCAGCAAACCCAATGTGATAGAATCTCAGAAGCAAGACGCCTAATCAAGCAAACTAGTCAACGCCCTGGCAAAGGACCCCAATTGCCATCACTCAAAGAAAGGAACTCCCTGAAGAGCACCACCTTGCTGCTCCACAACAGAGTCTATTTATTCAAGGGCCCAACCCAAACCAACATATTGATGGACCACCACAATTTGGAGATGGCCAGCCACCCCAATAGACACAAATCTCTCCTAAGCATCAAGCAGAACTACATATGGCCTAGCATTAACAAGGAAGTATCAGCCCACATCAATGGGTACAAAACCTGCAGAAGAACCAAGACACATTACTCAAAACCATAAGGATTGCTAAGGCCTCTGGAAATTCCTGCTGGACCCTGGGGTCCAGTATCAATGGATTACATATTTGAACCCGCCTCAAAATCCTTTGACATGATCCTAGCCATGGTCAACTGTTTCACCAAAATGGCTTACTTCCTCCTGACCATCACCCATTGTACAGCAGCTGAGACTGCCAGACATTTTCACAACCATATATTAACACAACACAGCACACCAGAAGGAATCATCACCAATCAAGGATCCCAGTTCACCTCCCGCTATTGGACTCAAGTGATGAAGGACTTTGGAATAAAATTCTACGTGTCAACCTCCTACCACCCACAAACAGACAGACAAACTGAACAAGTCAACTAAATCCTGGAACAATACCTCCAATGCTACGCCAATGCAGACCAAGACAACTGGGCAGAGATGCTATCCATGAAACAATACACCTATAACAGCAAAGATCACACATCCACCAGTATGTCCCCTTTCAAGGCCAACTATGGTTTTGATCCCTCCTGGGATCCCACCATTGGCAGCAAGGAACAGAATACTGCAGGGGAAACCTGGATTGAACAAATACATGTCACCTAAGAAACCTGCCTTAGGAACCTAACCTGCGCCATCAAGACCTACAAGGTGTTTGCTGACAAGAAAATGATCCTGGGAAAACCCTTAGAAATAGGCAACAAAGTTTACCTCAATTCCTGGAATGTCCCCTTACATGTGCTTAGCAAGAAGCTAGCCCACTGCTGCTGCAGCCCTTACAAGATTGTAAAGAAAATAGAAGAAGTGGCATACAAACTAGGGCTGCTGCCTACTTGGAAAATCCATAATGTCTTCCACTGATTGTTATGTTCTAAGGCGCAGCACAGACACACAACAGGGAATCCTAACCTTAGGATTGAATTCATACTAAGTCTTGGTTAGAATGGCAGGGAAGGCTATGCAATAGCCTTGTGGCCCTGAATGAATAATATCTGCTAGATGTGGCTAGAGAGGTGCCAAAGTACTGGGAGACACAAAGACAAAAATTTGAATAGAACTTAATTTTTATTGGTGAATAAGAAATGTAATATATAGTGGTTTACAATATCACAAATAAAACCAGGACGGTAGGATCACTTGCCACAAGCATGAGGGGGGCAAGTGAGTTGCGCAGAAACAGGGAACTGAACAATTGAATTTTCCAGTTTGGAAACAGACCCATTTTGAAGGGCAAAAGCAAAAGAGAGGGATTTGTCCTTGAAATAACCACATAAAGGCAAAATTAAAACAACGCTAATAGCAGCATTCACAACATTGCCCCCTTCTAGATTGACCTTAGGGGGTAGTACTTGCAGAGGAACTTGACATGCACTTGGGCAAACGGGCAACCACTAGAGAGGAGTTTCATAGTATACTCTGACCCTCGTTTGAAGGCTACTTCCAAAGGCCCAACCCACAATATGTCTAGCTTGTAGCGCGTCCTCCTACTCTATGCTGATAGTAGAGAACATGATCCCTGATGTTGAACTCAGGCAAGGGAGAGCATCCTGTATTGTCAGGAGATAGATCAAGCATCTTGGTCTCATATGCTTAAGTATATGCAGTAGCCTGTATATCAATGATGCAGTTGACTAGATCTTTGATATGCTCATCAGGGTTCATGGCCTTATCAGAGGAGAGTAGGGGCCCCCCAAGACCAACAGAGTGGTGGCTTCACAACCATACAACATAGCAAAAGGGGAATATCTGGTGACACAATGTTTGCTAAGGCAATAGGCAAAGAGTGCAGTGGTTAGTATAGATCCCAGTTGGCAGTGTAGAATATGTGTGTTTCCTCATAATAGAAACCAGAGTTGAGTTTGCGCACTCAACTGCTCCATTGGTGGAAGGATTATAGGAGGCAGAGAAGGACTGGTGAGACCCCAAAGCTTCAACCACAGAGGTTACTAACTTGGCGTTGAAGTTAGTCCCATTGTCAGACAACAACACTTGAGGGCAACCATGGTGGAAGAATACATCTTTTCAGCAGAAAGGCGACAGTTGTCTTGGCAGTGATGTCTTAGTAGGGCAAGATTCTATCCACTTGATAAAATGATCAACAGCAATTAGGATGAAGCGGCAGCCTGAGCAAGAGAAAGGTAAAGGTCCTACAGCATCAACACTGAACGTGTGGAAGGCATGCTGCAGAGGGACTAATTTGAACTTGTGAGAGGGAGCTCAAGGTCGCTGGAGTTGATAGTCATGACAAATGGCAATAAAATCTGGAATTAGCAGACAAAGATTTCCCCAGAAGTAGTTCTTCTGGAGCCAGGCTTAAGTCTTGGCAACGCCTCTGTGGCCTGTCTTCTTATGAGCTTGAAGCACCAACAAAAGGCAAAGACTAGGCCTAGCATAGTACAAGTAGTGGTCTTGTACTTTCTTGAAAAGCTGATTGTCACAAATGAGCATGTCTTCAGATAATTTAGAAAGGGTAACTTGAACTTCTTTTGTCTCATTCTCCCATGAAGCGTGATATCCAATTAGTTCATACAGCCTGTCAGTATCAGCAGGGTGTAAAGAGAAGATGGGCATTCTGGATAGTCCATCAGCATTCTGGTTTTGAATCCTGGGGCAATGTAGCACAGTGAAGTTTTAGCCCTGCAAGCAAAAGGCCCATCTAGCTAGCCATCCTTCTGGTTCTTTGAGCTGCTGCAGCCACTTGAGCAAGGAATGGTTAGTGACCACAGTGAAATGGGTGCCATAAATGTAATGGCAGAATTTTTTGACCACATGCAGTACAGCAAGGAATTCTTTCTCTGTGACACTATAGTTCTTATTGTGCTTGTTAAGGACACAAGAAGTATATGCTACAGAGTGATCCACTCCTTCATCATCTAGCTGAGACAGGATGGCCCCAATAGCTAGATTGCTAGTGTCTGTGTAGAGGATAAATTCCTTATTGTAATCTAGATACACCAAGATGTGATCCTCTTTGACCTTTTGTTTAAGAGTCTCAAAGGACTGTTGTTGACTAGCAGTCCATTCAAAGGGAACATTGCGTAAAAGTTGAACCAGAGGTTCACTAGTGTTGGAAAAATCAGGGATAAACTGTCTGCAATACCCCCATCATACCCAGAAAGACTTGAACTTTGTGCAGGTTGGTGGGTGTAAGAATCTTTTCAATAGCTTCAACCTTCTTGGTCATAGGACAAATCCCAGTCTGGGTCACTTCATGGCCCAAGAATTCAAGACACTCATTGAAGAAGGCACACCTCTAAGGTTTTAGTTTGAGGCCAGCTTCCAGGATCTTTAGGAACACTTCCTTAAGGTGAGCCTGGTGATCTGTAAAGGTAGCACTGAAGACTGTTATATCATCCAAGTACACTAGGACACAAGAGAGCTTCAGATCACAAAAGATGGAGTCCATGGCTCTCTGAAAGGTAGCAGGGGCATTGCATAGCTCCTGAGGCATACAGGTAGGCTCAAACAGACATTTTGAAGTGATCAGCGCAGCTTTTTGCCTATTCTCTGGAGAGAGGTCAACTTGCCAGTAACCAGAGGCCAAATCCATAGCTGAGAAGAACTTGTATTCTCCAAGGCAGCAGAGTGCATTGTTAATATGCGGCAAGGGGTAAGAATCCTTCTTGGTTAAGGAGTTTAACTGTCAATAGTCCAATAAAATGCGTCAACCTCCATATTTCTTCTTCAAGATGAGAAAAGGGGAGGCCCATGGACTTTGGGAAGGAGAAAGTAACCCAGCGTCTAATAGTTGCTTGAGTTCTTTAGACACCTGAGCGTCTTCCACTTGACTACGTTGGTAAGGTTTAGCTCAGAAGGGGGGAGAATCACCAGTATTAATCTGATGGATGAATTCTTTAGCTAGATCATAGTCAGTGCTATCTTTAGCAAAGATATCTGAAAACCAATCTAGCAAGTCAAGCACCTCTTTCTGTTAGACAGGGGATAGTTGCAGGAAGTCCTGAGCGGTGAACAGAGATAAGACATGTGGCTTGTCTTCAGGTAAATTGAAATCCTGAAAGGTGCCAAAGGGGTGTAAGATAGCACATCAAAGGCATTCAGCAACTTGCCATAGACAACCTGGCCTCTATACACATTTATGGGGAGAGCGGTTAAATTGGCTACCAGCAACTGAACAGGATATTTGTGAGAGACATCCAAGATCCCTGGGCAGAGGTAAGATTTGGTGCAGCCTAGAGAGAGAGAAAGTACAGCTCTAAGAATGTAAGCTCAGGAAAATTGTATGATATCTGAGAGTCCAGGATGGTTTGGGAATCAGGGGGAATGGTCACAGAAGAAGTGGCCAGGAGTGGAATCCCTTCAGACGCAGGGCAGGCCATAGGAGGGCACTTCATATTAGACAAGTGGGTGCAGTACTTTAGCGTGAAGACACCAGTGGGATACTCAAAGGCACACGTCTTGAGGCGCTTTCTAGGAACTTTGACAGGTTCCTAAAAGATTAAAGGGGCATCATACCCTAAAATGGAGAGGTAGCCGTCTTTTAAGTTGATGATCACATTGTATTCCCTAAGGAATTGGGTACCAACTAGAAGATCATAACTCTCATCCTCCAGGACCACGGCAGAAGCGGCTAAGAGTAGTTTGCCAAACTGCATAGGGAGTGCAGAGTATGCCCCTATATAGTGAGTCATGGATAACACAGCTGTATCATAAGACTGGTGGTATTGAGTTCAGGGGCAATTTTAAGCTTCTTGACAAACTTTGAGGAGACAACATTAACAGGAGACCCTGTATCCAAGAAAGCCTTAATCTTCACCTTTTTTTCATGAATGTCATTTATATACTTGTATTAAAAACATGGGAATCAAACCCCAGGTCTCAGGAAAAGTCTTATGTTGGCTAAAGTAGACAAGAGCCCACCCAACTGCCAGTTGGGTCAAACCCTGGCCTGCCAGAGATGCCTTGCCCCAACCAGGAGAAACAGGACCCTGCTAACCTGTCAAGTGTTGAGACTGGAAGTTCAATATCAACTTTGGAAACCACGGAATCAAACCCTGACCCTCTAAAGGCTAATGAGTCATCCAGGATGGACGGGAACCCATCAACTCACTGAGTTGCAAATCCAAGTTGTTGAGTTACTCCAAGACCTGCCAGTCTCCCAAGGACAATAGCACAAATGGTCACCAGATTGCTGCCAACCTTGTGCCACCAAAGATACAGACCTATGTAGAGGTTATAGCTTGCCTAAAGGAGGTTAAAACAAAACCTACTGCTAGCTCTGCCAATTACCACCATCAGCTGCCAGTCTTCTGTCCAGAATGGATAATACAATTGAACTACTCAGGTGATATGGTGAACAGTAGCGGCAGAACAAAGCATAACCACTTCTGTTCATCAGAGCAGGCACAACCTGGATTTGCCGCCCTCAAGACTCTAAGCCAAGATCTATTCCCTGCCAGTGCCTTTTCTACAAACCTGAACCCTGCAAAAATCAAAGAAGCAAAAACCCATAGTATAAAAGCCCTGGCAGTATGGTGATGACCATATTGTCATTTTTGATAATAAAGCTTTATGAAATTTGGTTTGAAAAAATCTTACCTTATCTAGTCTTAGTGATCTTTCATATTAAGTCCAGCCAATCAGACCATAAGGCAACCACCCCCTCCAGAGATCAACCTGCCGGCTCTCCTTGGGCACTATACTGTTCCTCTGGAGCCCCCTTTGGACCTGTGCATTTTATCAAATACCTGCCCAACCCCGCCTACTTAGAGTACGGCTTGGAGACCATCCTCATTGCCAATCCCTTGGCAAGGACTAGAGAGACTAAATACATAGGATGCAAAGGAAAGTGGTAGAAGGTGCCGCCCTTATTGTTCAAAGACAAGTACTATTATCTGCCTGCCTACTTTGTCCCCATGACTCTGCCCTTAACCCCACAACCCAACTGCCCAATGGGACCCCCCACTGCTGCCAAGACCACATCTAATCAACTGTTTGGAGTACTCTACATTACTTTGATGGAAATGGTAGACACTATGGTGCCCAACTCAGGGCCTTGGCTTTTCTTGGGCAATATGTATCCTATATTATCAAGTTAGCACCCATCCTATGATGGGCATTACCCACCGGGCCAGCTGTACTCTGTCCCAAGTCAACCAATGCCTCTACCTATGCCTTGCTTCCTGAAACTTTTGGATGGATATCTATACACAAGTAGTAGTATAACCAAAGGGAAGGAAGTCTGCCAGGATATCTTGGGCTTCTGCTAACTCCTTGTCCCACTCTCAATCATGCATCTCAAGCCTGGAAACTCCTTGTAGACAGTCTGAAGAGGAAGTGATACTGAAACATTCTTGAAAACAGCGCCAGCTACTTCAGCTGCTTTCTCAGAAATTTCCAAGTACATGAGACCTCTTAGCTTGAGTGAGGTAAGGTCAAGAGACAATCTCTTTGGCTTCAGGTAAAGGCTTGGCAGTTGTTGTAGCTTTCACAGAGTGTAGTTTATAAGGGACTGTAATGGTTCTAGGAATTGCTAGAACTGAATATTCATAGGCATTGTAATCATTAATGTCTGATTTGTCCATGCCAGAGTTGTCAGAGATATTATGAAACAACAGGAGGATAGGGGGAGCCTTGGTATCAGCAGGCTCAGAGTTAGTTATGGAGGGAGGAATTGAAGGAGACTGGGAAGAATTGTCAACCAAGAGCATCTCTGCCTCTAGGTTGACTGTTCTTTTCCCACCTGCTCTTTGGGATAAGCTCCTTCAACCCAAGTATTAGTGCAGACTCAAGAGTAGTGACTTATCTGGCCGCAGTTATGGCAGCCTTGTTATATAGGAGGGTTTTGAGAGTTCATAGTAAGGATGCGCAGGACACAGGAAGAAGAGCCAGAGTTAGATGCAGCTCAATTCTTGCATACAACAGCTCCAGAGTGGTTCAAGTGCATATCCTAGAGCAACGTCTTTATACTCTTCATGGAGGAGAGCATGGCCTTGTGAGCTTTGAGATGGAGGAACAGAAGCTGATTAACTTTGAGAGCTTGAGCACAGGCCATGTACGCTTCATGGGCTGTCATTTGTCTACTTATTATCAACTGCTGTTCTTCCATGTAGAATTTGTCTGCAAATTCAGCCAGTGTCTCTTTGGGATTGAAGGCAATGTGCATAAAAACATCCTTTTTCACTTTCAAACTAAGGTTGCCATCAAACTTGTCAATCAAAAGCTGTTTCATCTCTTCACAAGTCTTAAATGTGGGCAACTCTGGCATCACCACTTCTTGGCAACTTGGGTGCAAGCAGGTTAGAATGTGTGCTTTCTTGATCTCATCAGAGAACCGTCTCATAGCTATTTTTTAGATAGTCAAGGAGGCTGTAATAGTGGATGTGTTGGGGTCAAAGACTTGCTTAAAAGTAGGCTAAAATGTGCTTTGGGGATAGGACTTATTTTTCTATTGAGAATATTTATATGGGGGAGACCTTGGATTCAGATTCTGTAGGGGGCTGTCTTACTCACAGCTAGCAAACACTCTCCTTAAGCGTAGCCAAAGTCTCAGAGGTGCAAGCAACCACATTGTTGGTCTGGTTGGCCTGTTGTTTGGTAGTATATAGGCATTGACCCTGTGTGGTTACCACAGTGGAGAGCTCAGCCAACCAGGAGGTCAAGGAAGGTCCCACTGAGAGGCAGGGGGCAAACCTGTTGTTTACAGAAAAAATTAACTCACTCATTTCCTGAACGTCCCTGTCAAGACTAGAGTGATCCCACTTCAGGTGGTCCACCTTGTTGGATAGAGCAATCAACTCTCTATCAAATTGGATGTGGGGGCTCCTTTGCAGTCCAGGGTAGCAGCCATCTCCTTTGACAACCTCATCTGGCCTAGCGGCAGTTGCCACAATCTCACACAGAGCAGTAACCTCCTGCTGCAGCCCAGTAACTTGGGCATTTAACGCAAGCACCTGAGGGTCTGGTTGTGGCAGGTCTTCTGGACGTCCTTGGCTGCAAGTGGATGCACACAGCTCACAAATTTCTTCCCATAGTTTCTGCTCTCTGCCTATCAAATCATCAGATGGGGGAGAAGGCGGAATATCAGGCTTGGGCATAGACAACTCATTCACTCAAGCTTGAAGTTTGGCTATAGCAGCAGCTGTGGCAGTCCTTTCTGATCAAACTCTTCATTGAGGGCACGTAAACCCCTAGCAACGTGACCTGCTACTTGTTGCAGTTGGTCAAAGGAATAGGTACTAAACACATTGAGTTGCTGCACCAGACGTTTGAAATCAGTTAGGTAGGCATTTAAGGTGGAATCTAATTTTGCTCTCCAGGGCTGTTCCAACTGGTGAAACTCATGTAGAAGCTCCCTGACATATTCAGGGATGAACTGGCACATTTTTTTGATGGAATTAGCCAAGCAGATTTGGGAAGTAATAGAGTTGCGCTGCTTATTGGATACCAAGGAAAAAAGGGAGTGGGTCTATTGTTGGTATGCAGCAAAATGATCCCAGTGGTTGGTGACGGCTGCTTGTAGGGACAAAATCTCCTGAACGTGGATTTCTAGCACCATTTAATGGTGTGCTAGGGAAGGGCATACAAAGGGATACAATAGGTTTTAAGCAGAGCCAGCTGCAGCTAGGAGATGCTGTGGAAATTGTGGAGCCACAATCAATTTATAATACTCAGCTTGACTGAACTGTAATTGGAGGCAAGGGATGGCCCCATCACTGGCTATCCCAAGGGCTACCACCATAACTTGCTCTAAGTCAGGGGTACCCAAGGGGTAGGCTACTAGACAGGGACCATTCCCAAGGGTCAGTACAGTAGAGACAATAGGTGGGTCTGCAATGTCTTCCTTAATAAGAGGACTGGTGATTTCAGGGGAATTTGGCTCTTGTATGGGAGGAGGCAAAGGACCTGAAAATGTAGTTGCAAAAGGGGTAACTGAGGGTGTCAGGATTGAAGATTAATTCCTCCTAGAAGCCCAGGCCCAAGAGTGGGATTCAAACCCTGACCCTGAATTCCTGCGGGCTGCCAGTGCACGTTTTCTTGGGACTGAGCCTCTGCAAGCTGAAGCTCCTGCTAAGTCCTAAAGTCAGAATTCCAGTGCAGGCTTGACCATGGTGGTGCCCAAGGAGGAGCTTCTTGAATGGCCTAATGAAGGCAGAGAAAGTTCATCTGTGAACTTCATGAACTTGAAGTCCTCTTGGGTAACTAATTGAATTCAGTTGCCAAAGGAAAACACAGGATTTAGGCCCAATCCTGTGACTACAGCCCAAAATCAAGAAAATCAAGTGACTAATTTGGACATTCCAACCAATGAGAGAACACCCAGCCAAGGTGCCATTTTACTGCTCCTGCACCCGGGCCTCCTGGTCACCCGCCTGCATTTCCCCCAATATTTTGATGAAGCCCTTATGGAAAATACTAAGTTTGGAGGCAGGATGCTATATATGCCTATAGACTCTGTGCTCAAACCTTATGGCCATTTTTGAATAAAGGTTATATTATTTTGGCTTATACAGCTACTGCTTTATTTTGTATTTTCCATCTATCAAATCAATACAAGATCTCCTGGCCATCTTTTTCCTCCACCTGCAGATCCCTGTCCTCCAGGTGTTCCCTTTGGCCCTGTCTACTTCAAAAATACCCCTTGAAACCTGAATTTAAGGACTACACCCCAGGAAATTTACTCAAACTAGATCCTTTGGCCTGAATACAATCTGCAGTTAGATACAACTGTCAAGGCCTGTGGATATTCTCAACACCTAAATTGTTTAGAGGAAAGTTCAACTATCTTCCCACTTACAAGCTCTGCATGGAACCACCTGTGACCCCCAAGCCTATGCCTGCATCCTCACCTGACCTCCCAACTGACCACACTGGCAAGCTGTTCAGGACTGTGTACATCACTCTCACAGGGGTAATTGATACTATAATCCCGGCTGCTGGCCTGTGATCATGGGTGAGGAAGTCCTTCTCCTACTTTTTTAAGTTAGCTCCTCTCTTGTAGTGGGCTTTAACTGCAAAAACCCAGCCTGAATTATCCCTGAAAACGGCAGGCCAATTGCCCAAAACTGGATCCCTGACAGAGGCACTTACAGCCCCTATAGTGAGCACCATTTTTTGTTGTGTTCTGAGGCGCAGCACAGACACACAACAGGTAATCCTAACCTTAGGATTAGATTCATACTAAGTCTTGGTTAGTTGCAGGGAAGGTGATTGGTTCACCTTGTGGCCCTGATTGAATAATTTCTACTAGATGTGGCTAGAGAGGTACCAAAGTACTGAGAGACACAAAGAAAAAAATGTGATTAGAACTTAATTTTTATTGGTGAATAAGAAATGGAATATATAGTGGTTTAAAATACCACAAAACAATACCAGGACAGTAGGATCACTTTCTACAAGCATGAGTGGGGCAAGTGAGTTGCGCAGAATCAAGAAACTGAACAATTGAATTTCCCAGTTTGAGAACAGACTAATTTTGAAGGGAGAAAGCAATAGAGAGAAATTTTTCTAAAAATAACCAAATGAAGGCAAAATCAAAACAGTGTGAATAGCAGCATTCACAACACTGAACTTTTCTATTCCAGAAAGAAGGAACTTCCCTTCCCCACCAGAAGATCAAGTTTAATCCCCCGTTCATTCAGGAGGGACAAACAAATGAATACAAGGTCAAATACATCCATGGACACTGCCTCCACTACAAGACTTCACAGTATTACATCAAATGGGCAGGCTACCCCCCAAAGAGAGCACCTGGGAACCTGTCTCCAACCTGCCCAATATGCACAGAGCCATATACAATACCTGGACAAAAAGGCGAGTAAGGAGGGGAGCGCAAGGAGAGAAGTGGTGATGTCAAAAGTGACAATTTCCTGATAACTAAGCATGTGATAGAATCCCAGCTACTTTATTCAAACCCTGATACCCTGTAGGCTAGCAGCCCGCAGACCCAGCTGCCCAGTTCTCTGCGTTTTCCTGGGCTCAAACCAGAGCCAAATTTGAATTTGAAGAAACTCCTGAGATTAATCAACCCAGAGTTGCACGCAATAACACCTCACCTGCAAAAGGATACTGTTAGTCCTGCCAATGAGAGTGCAGGCCTGAAAAAAAATCCCAAGATAACTAGGGCCACTTCTGGTAAATAATTGAAGAAGCTTTCCGTAGAATGCAGGCTGCCTGGGATGACAAATCCTGCAGCTCAAAGGGGAAATTTGAGTTTCCCTATTCCAATCCAACAAAGGAGAGACCCTCTGGGCATGACGCCACCAATGATTTCCAAACCATGGAAGACATTATCACCTGGCTCAGAAAGGGTTGTAAAAGTTTCTCCATGGCAGATGGGTATATTTATACCCTGAGCTGCCAGGAAGTTGCCCATTGACATCCTTGCAATAAAGTGACATGAACCTTTGGTTCAACCATGTTATTCCATATTTGATTTTAGTTCTATTTTATTTGAATTTTCCCTCCAGCAGTTCTGTGCCTCATATCCATCAACCCCAAGAAACTGAAGACCAACCACTAAAACTATATTGCCCACCAGGAGCTCCCTTTGGCCTGGTACATTTCACTGAATACCCACCCAAACTGGTGTATTTGTAATTCACACTAGAGGAAATAATGAGCTATGACCCAGAAGCTAGAACTAGAGAGACAAAACCATTGGCAGAGAAGGAACCTGTGTCACCATACCTCTCCTGCTATTCTGCAATAAGTACAATTACTTGCCCGCCTACCTAGTTCTAATGACACCACCTCTTACCCTGCGGCCCAACTGCCTGCAGGAATCCGTTACAGCCAATGAATCTACCTCCACTCAGATATTTGGGATGATTTACATCACCCTCAATTGCCTTATTGATTCAATGTTGCCTGCCAGAGGACCCTGGGATTTCCTGGGAATTTTTTATCATAAATTGTAAAGTTAGCTCCAATCTTGTGGTGGGCTCTTCCTGCAGGACCCACAGGCTATCCACCCATAAGTTTTCAAGAACCACCTGCAGGCTGAATCCCTGGAAGCTATCCAAACAAGGTTTTTTAATTATAAAAACACTTATTTAAATACTCTGAAATATGATATCACAAAAAACTACATTTCAAAAATGCTATCTTAAATTAAAATAAAAAGTGTGTTATCAAAATAAGGTTACATAAAACTTGGTGAATTCAACTGCAGAACTTTCCATCTTTAAGTGCCGCCACGCTGCCTTAAATAAACAAAAAGTGCTGCACCAACTTTTAAAAGTCTTGGGCGCCGCCTTGCAAATATTTTTCATGCTTTGGCGGTGCCTTACTTTTAAGTTTAGTGCTGCGGCAGCGCCAGATTTGAATCCCCAACATACAAACTCCACTAAATAATAATATTTTCATAAGAACTAAATTTAGAAGATAGCTACAATAATTAAAAACTTAATATAATAAAAATAAGAGCTAAAAAATAATATAAACAATAAAAAAGAGGATAAGCAAAAGCAAGTTTATTGCAAGAAAAAGCAGGCTCAGTGGAATTGGCCCCTTGTGTTGCAGGCGCCTCCACTTTGCTGAGCAGAAGACATGGTAGGAGAGAAGGCCTGGCAATTGGCAGGACAGGAATGCTTAGCAGGGAGCTGAATGTTAATTACTTGGCCCTTGTGGGTGGGCATCATGTAGAGGTTGTTGTCCAGGCGCTGGCGCACGTGGGCCAAGATTACCAACATTTGGGCCAAGGCCAACTGGGAGTTGCAGGACTTTGACAACCAGTTGCAGAGGGGAAGTCAGATCTGACTGACTGGCACCAAACAGCCCCAGTCACCACAAGTAGAGAACACAGCACCTATGGTGAAGCAGTCCATCAATGAATCTTCCATGTAGGAATATGATAGAGGTAGAGGGACACAGAGCTGGTAAGCCAAGAAGCAGTAATGCTCCAAGCAACAACCAATGTACCCAGGCTAGCCAGGCTGGTAGCTCTCAGGAGGATAACACAGTAAGTGGCAAGTTGCATCAGCCAAAGAAAGGTACAGGGAAGCATTTCCAGTGGTAATAGCTTGTAGAAACGCCTTAAATGTGGCGGAGAAGCAACAGTTGGTGCTGGCTTAGACAGGCAAGTCCAAGGTCTGATAGAAACTGGGATCTGCTGCAAGCTCTAGAGCCCAAACCCAAGCTACCTCATCAATGTAATTATTTGAAATAGCAATTGTTTGAGCATTCTGGGCAGAGATCTCACTGGGGGCTAAGGTAGCTGAATGAAGCCCTAGACACATCTCAGCATCCAAACAGGAGGCATCATATCAGCCGTGGTATAACTTGCCTGCCCAAATTGGGGTCATTGCATCCTCATCAGAATGCAGCGCCTGTACAAAGATGTACATTGTCTCCTAATGGTGGCTGATCCTAAACTTGCTAAGAAGGTTGTGGTAGTCCATCACCAGATTATTGGAGTTGCAGCAGGTGCAAAGCATGGCAGATGGGGTAGGGAGAGGTGCGCCAGTGGAAGGAAGGTGTTGAGGAAAGGGGTGCTGAGCACCAGAAGAATTGCCACTGGGGGTGCACTGCTGACAGGAAGAGGCTCATCAAACATGGAGTCATCATCAGAGAAATCCTCAGCGCTGGAGTTTGGTGTAGTACTACACTCAGAGCCAGCCACGGTGGTTGTGCAGTCCTGTTTTCAAAACTGGGAGTCACTAGCCCAAAATCAATTCAAGAAGCCAATACATACTGAGTGCAGCATTTTTTTAAAAGTGTTACACTCTGCTTTGTCCATTGAAGCCATCATTGGGGTGTAGGCTTGAGACATATTGTTGTTGCTGTTGCTGCTGGAGTTGGGATTCATCTGATGAAGAAAGAATGTAGTGTTTGGTCAAGTGGGGAGATATGCTGGAAATTTCGCCAAGAAATGATGTTAATTATGACAGAGCTCACAGATTAGGATTACAGCAGCCAACTCCATAAATTAGCAGTATAAAATCAATGATGCCAATCATGATAGAGCTCACAGAATAGAATTACTGCAACCTCATTGTCATAAATTTATAATATAAAATTTATATATATTCAATTGGCAGTAGATTTTGGATAATCACTGCAGAATATCCAATTATCTGTGCCACCGCGCCGTCCCTATCATACATAAATTGCCACTGCACCACCCAAAAAAACTCCAGGTGCTGCAACGCCGCCTTGCAAATATTTTGGATGCCAAAGTGCCACCTTTTTTTTACATCAAGCACCGCTGTGGCGCTATTTTCAAATCCCCAAAATGTTAATCTAATTATTAATCATATTTCTAAGCACTAGTCTCAATAGGATAATCAAAAAAAGATATTTTGGATCAGTAGTAGATTTATAATTGTAATGACAAAATCCAACCCAATAAAAAGCAGTGCCGCAGCAACTAAAATATTTGCAAGACAGCGCCTGGAATACTTTGAGTTGGCGCTGCAACACCTATGCTTTTACCAAAACAGTGTGTTGGTGCTATCTTTGATTTTGTTTGTCTATACAATCATACTTTTATGTGATAAATCCAAGCCTTTTCTTTTTTAATTAGGAATAAAGTATGGTATTTATATGACCCTACATAATAAATTAACTCAAATTGGCGCCACTTTGATAGTACTACCCCCTATAATACAGCTATTCAAAAACCATATTTCATATGCTAGCTTTACTCATTATCATAGTATGAACTTTGTTATTTGTGTTTCAACAATACAATGTTTTACTAGTGATTTTATATAGTGATGAGGGTGTTTCTGTTGTTCAAAATTCTCCCATTAAAAAATCTATTAAGCTTCTAAGAGTCCAATAAGAGTGGCACCCACTAATGCAGCACTATGAATCAACCTGCATTAACATATGGTGTCATAGGACACTATAAAGAACACACCATCACAAATCAACTGTTTCCACTTTTAAAAAGTATAATTTAGCGCCAAATCTCACTTAAATAAAAATGTAAGAAAACATCTGAAACTTTGCATATATATATTTTGATCTCCTCTAAACAACTGAGTACTATTTAACCCCGGTTGTATAAGCTAGTTTTAAAGATATTAAAGTTGTACTCTTTGTCCCAGTTGAGATAGCTCCACTGTAGATTTATTAACTTAATATGAAAATGGTTAAAATCACTATATTTTTGAGCTACAGCATCTCAATTACGTCATATTGAAAGCCTCATTTCACTTGCAAGTTTTCAGTCAAATTTCAAAGTTTTGCATACTTGCGCTAATAATAAAATTTTAATTTTTACATAATAGAAAACCTAATAATTTTGATGGTATGTAATTTGAGAGTTTTTCTACAATAATATGTAAAAAATTACTTTTTATATTGAAAACATTCTCATTTTTACTTTGAAAATTGTCCCCAAATTTGAACTTTTCTGATGTGAATTCACTCTTAGATGCCTCCCAAGCCTACCATCAACACTACCCCCAAGGCTCACAAGAGCACAGCTGCTCCTGCCCAGGAAAGAAAGACCAAGGCTACCCTCTCCAAGCAGCCTCCTAAAGAAACAACGCCTGCCAAGACCCCCAAGCCTTCCCCCAAGCCTGAGGCTGATAGTCCCACCCCTCTCCACTCTTCCTTTATCTACTCCCCCTCTAATCCCCAGGAGAAGCACGACCACTTTAATAATGAAGATGAGAATGCAAGAGACTCTGAAAACAACTCTGTTGACCATGGTTCTGCAGCCTCAGAGGAGGAGCCCATTCTATAGTGGGACTTACATACAGTTGCTAATATCTGCAATGGCAAAGGGCAATTTAAAGTTCTGGCTGTTTTTCCCAACTCTTTGCCCATTATGACCAAGAAGGAGATGATGGCTTTGTCAAGGACAGCTTCCTTTTCATCTGCAATGACCAGAGAAAAAATATGGCGCACCATCAATACCACTGTGATAGTCTAGGCTGCCCCATGCAATTAGCTATAATTGAGTTTACTCAAGTCAAGGAGCTCATCATTGAGCATGACTGTTTGAGATCTGATATGATCCTCTATTATCTTATGCTCTGGTATCTTTGTCAACCCATTCCTTTCAACAAGAACTTGACTTCAACTGAGCTGGTAATATATGCTCTCCTTTACCTGAATGAGAATCAGAGAGAGGAGGTTGGAGAAAAGGCCAGACTCCAACAATATGTGACTTAGCAGCAGTTAATTAATGCCAATATTAGTGTCAGCGCTAGAAGCATTGGTAAGCTTGTACTTTCAGAGATCCAGAAGACTACCATGCTAGGAAAGCCCTTTCTGCTGCACAACAATGGGTAAGGTTCACCAAACTGTATTTTGTGCTTTTCAACACAAGAGGATCTCATAAGCCTTCTAAAGTGTGATACCTGGTTTGCCAATGGGACTTTTGCCTCTTGTCCAAAGCTATTTTACCAGCTTTGAGCCATTCATGGTCAGGTTAATATTGTAACTGTGCTGTTTTAGCAGAGTTACAAGGGGAAAAAGATTTAGAAGCTAGATAATAATCTTTATTATGAGATAGTGATTATATAGTCCTTGTGAATCAAGGATAAAAGGAACATGTTGGTGATTACATGGTGGGATAATGAAGGGGGTGACTTGATCCTGATAATGAGTCAAGCGCTAAAATGAAGTATCTATAATAAGGGATCATCATTTTTTCATATTATTGGATTGGCAATTCATTTGACTTCCTAGTCTGGCTTCAAGTGGCTGGGTAATTGGATTGCAGATCACAAACCCGCTTGTTTGAAACCTTGCTGGCAGGTTGAGGCTGCAGTTTTGACACCCCCCAACTGAAGGTTGGCCTCCTCTGGGGATAGGTTGTCAGGGAAGTTGTCAGGAGCCCAGGCGCTGTACTGGACTAATTGTTGTTCTGTGGCAGGAAGGGCAGTTTCTCGTTGTTTTTGTCTCACTTTGCAGGTTCTAAGGCAATCATGGTGTAGGGTCTTGTCTTGCTTGCGTTTTCTGAGTCCTTGCACAAGGTAAGTGTTATTGTTGTTTACCTTTAGAATGATCACTGGCCCCACTTTCTTGGGTTGTAGTTTGCTTTTATCAATGTTAATGACCCAAACTTTGTCCCCAATTTCATGTCTGTCACAGATGGGGACAAAGGTTTTTTGCAGATGTTCATTTTCTTTTTCTGTTTGCTTGCTGCTGGCCTCTATAACGTGAGGGTCTGAGTGTAAGGGACTCCAATTGGGATTTCCAGTTTGGGTTCTGTCAATGCTTGAATGATATTTAGCTGTGTGCTGTATATCAACTCAAAAGGGCCTTTTCCAGTGGATCTGTTCACTTTGGTTTGGCACACAAGTAGTGCAGTTGGTAGCTGCTTATATCAGTCTTTGGGTCTCCTGGCGGTGAGCTTGGCTAAGGCTTGCACAAGGATGCCATTAAGCCGCTCTACACGTCCATTGGCCTGTGGATGGTATGGTGCTGTTACAGTGTGTTTGATCCCATTTTTTGCGAGGTATACATTGGTGGTTTCAGAGGTCAATTCTTTCCCTCCATTGGTTATCAGGAGTTCTGGCTTTCTGGGCTTGCTGATTATCTCTTTGCCAATAAATTGTTGTACATCATTACCAGTGTATGCCTTTACTGCTGGGGCTACTGGCCATCTTATAGCAAAGTCTATGGCGGTGATGATGTATTTCTTATCATTGTGTTTTCCTGGCATGGGGCCAATAACGTCAAGGGCCCATACTTTGAAGGGTAGTTGTGTGTGGATGGGAAGTACTGACTTTGGAGGGGTTCTGCTTTTGGCAAACCTTTTGCATACCTCACATTGGTCTAGGACTTCTTGAACGTTGCAATATAAGGTTGGCCATCAGGCCCTGTGCTTTAGGAACTCATATAGATTTTGGCTCTTGGTAAGTCCAAGATCTCTGTGATAGCAAAGGATAGTGTTGACTTGCTGATGTGTGGGGATGTAGGGAATGGTTGTGCCGTTGGTCATCTTTCTGTGAAGAGTCCCTGTATACGTCAGCAAAGAGGTTTTTATTTGATGACTGTTTCTTTGATTATGTTGGTTGTGCCAGGGGGGAATCCTTTGTCTTTTGTTCATAGTACTAAGAGAGGCAAGTCTGGGTCAAGCCCATTCTCTCCTATTGAAGCACAGACATACAGGCAGGACAGGTTGTCTGCCATGGCAAGCTTGGCCCCAGGCTTGTACTGGATGAGCATGTTAAATCTCTCCAATAGCTCCATCCACCGAGCTTGGTGGCCCAACAAATTTGCTTGCGTTTTGAAATAGATGAGCAACTTGTGGCCAGTTAATGCTGTGAATTCTTCCTGCCGTTCCAGGTAACAACCCCATTTGACTAGACAGTGCACAATAGCTGTTGTGTTCTGAGGCTCAGCACAGACACACAACAGGAAATCCTAACCTTAGGATTAGATTTGTACTAAGTCTTGGTTAGATGACAGGGAAGGCTATGTGTTTACCTTGCGGCCCTGGAAGAATAATATCTACTAGTTGTGGCTAGAGAGAGACGCAGAAGTACTGAAGACACAAAGACAAAAATGTGAATAGAACTTAATTTTTATTGGTGAATATGAAATAGAATATATAGTGGTTAGTAATAACACAAAGAACTACCAGGACAGTAGGATCACTTGCCACCAGCATGAGTGGGGCAAGTGAGTTGCGCAGGATCAAGAAACCAAACAATTGAACTTCCTGATTCTGTCATTAAACTCATTTTGAGAGGCAAAAGCAAAAGCAAGTGATTTGCTTCAAAATGGCCCACCAAAGGCGAAATCAAAACATGGTGAATAGTGGTATTCACTACATTGCCCTCCCCTAGATTAGCATTAGGGGGTAACATTTACAAAGAAACTTTGCATTCACTTGAGCAAAAAGACGGGCACTGGAGAGGAGCTTTACAGTGTACTTGGACCCTTGTTTAAAAGTCACATCTAAAGGGCCAATCCACAGAGAGTCCAACTTATGTGCGCAACCACCTACTCTGTGTTGGTTGTTAAGTACATGGTCATCAACATTGAATTCAGGCAGGGGGAAGCGTCCAGCATTATTGGGAGAGAGCTCAAGCATCTTAGTCTTGTATGCAGAAGTGTAGGCAGTGGCCTTTATATCAATTATGCGGTTGACTAGATCCTTGATGAAGTTGTCAGTATTCATGGCCTTATCTGAGGTAAGCAGGGGGGCCCCAAGAGCAAAGGGGTAGTAGCCTCTTGCCCATAAAACATAGCAAAAGGGGAGTATCCTGTGACACAATGTTTGCTAAGGCGGTATGCAAAGAGAGTGGCAGGTAAGTATAGGTCCCAGTTGGCAGTGTCAGAGTAGGTGAGCTTTCTCATGATGGAGACCAGTGTTGAATTTGCACGCTCAACTGCCCTATTGGTAGAAGGATTTTAGGGGGCAGAGAAGGACTGGTGTGATCTCAAAGCTTTGACAACAGAGGTTACCAGCTTGGCATTGAGGATAGTCCCATTATTGGAGAGCAACACTTGAAGACAGCCATGGCGGTAGAAAACATCTTGTAACAGGAAGGCAGCAGTTGTCTAAGACGTGATGTCTTTTGTAGGGCGAGCCTCTATCCACTTGCTGAAGTGACCAATCACAATCAGATCAAAGCAACACCCAGAACGTGAGCAGGGGAGAGGACCTACCGTTTCAATGCTGACAGTGTGAAAAGCATCTTGCAGGGGGACTAATTTAAACTTGTGGGCAGCAGCTCAAGGCCTTTGCAGCTGGCAGTTGTGGCAGCTAGCTATGACGTCTGGGATCAGTAGGCAAAGGTTCTCCCAGAAGTAATTCTTTTGAAGCCAGTCAAAGGTCTTTACAATGCCTCCATGCTCAGTCTCTTTATGAGCTTGCAACACCAACAAGAGGCAAAGACTGGGTTGTACATAAGGCAGATACTGGTCTTATACCTTCTTAAAGAGCCAATTGTCACATATTTGGGTATTTTTGGATAACTTGGACAAGACCAGTTGTACCTCTTATATCTCACTTTCCCAAGAAGAAGGGTACTCAATTAGTTTGTATAACCAATCAGCCTCTTAGGATGCAAAGCAAGAATGGGCATTCTGGAGAGCCTATCAGCGTTCTGATGTTAAATCCCAGGGCAATGGAGCACAGTGAAGTTGTATCCTTGCGGATGTAGAGCCCATCTAGCTAAGCGTTCTTCAGGCTCCTTAAGCTATTGTAACTACTTAAGAGAAGTGTGGTCAGTGACAACTGTGAAGTGGGTGCCATATATGTAGTGACAAAACTGCTTGACTGCATGTAATAAGGCAAGGCACTCCTTCTCTGTGACACTATAGTTCTTCTCATGCTTGTTTAGAATGCGGGAAGTGTAAGCCACAGGACGGTCTACACCCTTGTTGTCCAGTTGGGCCAGAATAGCTCCAATAGTAAGATCACTAGCTTCAGTGTATAGGATGAACTCCTTATCATAGTCAGGATACATGAGGATTGGCGCCTCTTTGAGTTTTTGCTTAAGGGTCTCAAAGGCTTGCTGTTGACTGGCAGTCTATTTAAAAGGGAAATTATGTAATAGCTGGACTGGAGGTTCACTAGTATTGGCAAAGTCAGGGATAAACTGTCTGTAGTAGCCCATCATCCCCAGAAAGACTTGTACTTATTGCAGGTTGGTGGGCAGAAGCATTTTGTTGATGGCTTCAACCTTTTTAGTCATTGGGCAAATCCCGGTCTGGGTTGCTTCATGGCCTAAGAATTCAAGACACTCTTTGAAGAAGGCACACCTGGAAGGTTTTAGTTTGAGGCCCACTTTTCAAATATTTATGAACACTTCCTTAAGGTGAGCCTGGTGATCTGTAAAGGTAGCACTGAAGACTGTTATATCATCCAAGTACACTAGGACACATTAGAGCTTCAAATCACGGAGGATGGAGTCCATGGCTCATTGGAAGGTGACTGGGGCGTTGCAGAGTCCCTGTGGCATGCAAGTAGGCTCAAAAAGCCCTTCAGAGGTAATGAGCACGGCTTTCTGACAATCCTCAGGCAATAGGTCAACTTGCCAGTATCCAGATACCAGATCCATTGCAGAGAAGAATTTAGAGACTCCAAGATGTCAGAGGGCATCATCAATACGTGGCAAGGGGTACAAGTCCTTCTTGGTCAAAGAGTTCAATTGGCAATAGTTCATCACAATATGATGACCCCCATCTTTCTTCTTTAAGATGAGTAGCGGGGATGCCCAAGGACTTTGGGAAGGTGCCAGCAGCCCAGCGTATAACAGTTGTTTGAGCTCTTTAGATACCTGAGTGTCCTCTAAACAACTGCGGCAATAAGGTTTAGCACAGAAGGAGGGAGCGTTGCCAGTGTCAATCTGATGAATAACGCCTTTGGCTAAACCATAGTTGGTACTGTCCTTTGCAAAGATGTCAGGAAATTGGTCTAGCAAGTCTAGCACCTCTTTCTGTTGAACCGGGGACAACTGTGGAAAGTATTGCGCGGTGAATAAGGATAGGACTTGAGGCTCATCCTCAGGTAGGTTAAAGTCTTGAAACGTGCCAAAAGAATGAAGAGACAGGACATCAGGAGCGCTCAACAACTTGCCATATCCAACAGCCTGCCCCCTAGACACAGTCATGGGGAGTGCAGTCAGGTTGGCTACCAACAATTGAACAGGGTCCTTATGGGAGACATCTAGGATTCCAGGACAGAGATAAGGTTTGTTGTGTCCTAGCAAGGGGGGAGAGTACAACTCCAAGAAGGTTTGTTCAGGTAGTTCATATGATATCTGGGAGTCTAGGATGGCCTGGGAGCCAGGGGAATGGTGACAGCAGACGTGGCTAGGAGAGGGATCCCCTCAGATGCAGTACAAGCCATGGGTGTACATTTTATGTTTGAGGAGTGGGTGCAATATTTGAGGTTGAAAACCCCAGTGGGATACTCCTGGGACATGTCTTGAGCTGTTTCCCGGGAACTTCAACCGGCTCTTCAAAGATTAGAGGGACTTTGTATCCCAGAATAGAGAGATAACCATCTTTTAAGTTGATTATCCCATTATATTCCCTAGTGAACTGGGTGTCAACTAAGAGATTGTAACTCTCATTTTCTAAGAAAACTGCTGGCGCAGCTAGGAGAAGCTTGCCAAACCGCATGGGTAGAGCAGAGTAAGCCCCTATGGCGCGGGTCATAGACAGTCCAGCTGTGCCATAAACTGGTGATAGTTAAGGTCAGGGGCAAGTTTGAGTTTCTTCACAAGCTTGGAGGAGACAACGTTGACTGGCAAGCCAGTATCTAGAACAGCCTTGATCTTCACTTTTTGAATGGAAATCTCTACTTGAGTGGTAGTGCAACCAAAGGGTGGAAGGACAGCCAGGATATCTTCTCCTCTGCTAGTTCCTTATCCCACTTCTCATTCATGCATCTTAATCCTGGGAACTCCTTATAAACAGTCTGGAGGGGGAGTAAAACAGATATATTCTCAAAGACAGCATCAGAAACCTTGGCAGCTTCTTCTGATGACTCCACTAGCACGGGGGACCTCTTGGCCTGAGTGAGGTAAGGGCAAGAGACAACTTCTTTGGCTTCAGGCAAAGGCTTAGCGGTATTTGTAGTCTTTCCTGATTGCAACTTATAGGGAACTGTAATGGTTTCAGGAACAGCCAGGACAGAGTACCCATATGCGTCAGCGTTGTCAGTATCAGAGTCATCCAGGTCAGAGTCATCAGAGATATTGTGAAACAAGAGGAGGATAGGAGGAGCCTCATTATCAGCAGGCTTGGAGTCAGCTATAGAGGGAGGGATTAAAAGAGACTGGGAAGAATTGTCAAACAAGAGCGTCTCTGCCTCTAGGTTGACTGCTCTTTTCCCGCCTGCTCTTTTGGATCAACTCCTTCAACCCGCAGGTTGGTGCAAACTCAAGAATGATGACCTATCTGACCACAGTTGTGGCAACCTTGGCGTTGAGGAGGATTTTGCAAGTTCATGGTAATAATGAAAGGACAACAGGAAGATGAACCAGAGTTAGCAGTAGCTCAACCTTCCCTAACAACTGCACCAGAGTGGGTAAGGTGCATATCCTGCAACAACGTCTTTATGCTCTATATGGAGAAAGCATAACCTTATGGGCTTTGAAGTGAAGGCACAGAAGTTGGTTAACCTTGAGGGCTTGAGCGCAAGCCGTGTAGGCTTCATGGGCTGTCAACTGTCTGCTCATGATCAGTTGCTGTCCTTCCATGTAGAATCTGTCTGCAAACTCAGCTAGGGCTTCCTTTGGTTTGAAAGCAATATGCATGAAGGCGTCCTTCTTTACTTCCAGGATAAGGTCACCACCAAACTCATCAATCAGAAGCTGCTTCATATCTTTCCACGTCTCAATGGAGGGCAGCTCAAGCACCACCACCTCCTGGTAAGTTGGATGTAGACAGGTCAGAATATGTTCTGTATTAACTTTGTCTGAAGCCTGTCTCATGGCAGTTTTTTAGATAGTTAGGAAAGCTGCAATGGTTGATGTTTTAGTATCAAAAAACTTGCTTAAAGGTAGGCTTAAAGTGTGCTTCAGGAGTTGGGCCACCATTGTTGCTATCAAGTACGTTTATATGCAGGGAAAACTCTGCCTTGGATTCAGAGAGGGGCTGCCTAGCCCATAGTTAGCAAACACTTTATTTAAGGGTATTAAGGGTCTCAACAGTGGGGGCACCCATATTGACATCTTAAGTGGTCTGTTGTGCAGTAGTATCCAAGCATTGACCTTGGGTGGTCACTATTGTGGAGAGTTCAGCCAGTTGCAAAGTGAGGGATGGCCCCACTTAGAGGCAAGGGGCAAACCTATCATTCACAGAGTTTATCACGCCATTCATCTCTTGTACATCTCTATCCAGTTCAGTATGGTCCTGCTTCAATTGATCCACTTTGTTAGCTAGAGCAATTAGTTCCCTAGCGCATTGGATTTGAGGAGCTCTAATAACCCAGGGCAGCAACCATCTTCATCAACAACCCCAACTAGACTAGCAGCAGTTGCCATCATTTCACATAGGGTAGCAAGTTCTTGCTGTAGCTCTGCAACTTGAGCAGTCAATTCAAGCACCTGGGGGTCAGGTTGAGGAGCTTCAGCAGGACGTTACTGACTACAAGTAGTTGTATGTAGCTCTCAAATGGCATCCCATATTCTCTGATCTCCATCCACCAAGTCATCAGAAGGGGGAGAGGGCGGAACATCTGGCTTTGGCATGGATAACTCATTCACTTGACTCTGGGGTTTGGCTATAGCAAAAGCAGTGGCAGCTCTTTCATGATCAAAAGCCGTACTGAGTTTATTAAGACCATCAGCAGCAAAGTCTGCTACCTGCTGTAGTTTCTTGAAGGAATATATGCTGAATGCATTGAGTTGTTGCACAAGTTGTTTGAAGTCAGTGAGATAAGCGTTTAAGGTGGAATCTATTTGAGTTTGCCAGGGTTGTTCTAGCTGGTGAAACTTGTGTAGACGCTCTCTCACATATTCAGGGATGGACTGGCGCATTTTTTTGATAGAATTAATCAAACAGGTCTGGGAGGTAACAGAGTTGCATTGATTGTCAGATACCAAGGAAAACAGGGGGTGGATTCATTGTTAATAGGCAGCAAACTGATCCCAGTGATGAGTAACCGCTGCTTGCAGAGACGAGATTTCTTGGATGTGGAGCCCCAACACCATTTGATGGTGGGCCAAGGCAGGCTGCACAAAGGACAATAGTAAGTGCTCAGCGGAGCCAGCTGCTGAGAGAAGATGTTGTGGAAATTGAGGAGCCACAATTAATTTGTAGTATTCAGCCCAACTGAACTGCAACTGAAGGCGAGGAATGGCTCCTTCACGGGCTATCCCAAGGGCTACCAACATGACTTGCTCCAAGTCAGGGGTACCTATGGGGTAAGCAACTAGGAGGGGACCATTCCCAAGGTTCATTATAGTGGGGGTAATAGACTGGCTGGAAATATCTTTCTCAATAGGAGGACTGGTTATTTCAGTTGAAGTTGACTCTTGTATAGGCAGAGGCAAAAGACCTGAAAATGTGGATGCAAAAGGGATAACCAAGGGGCTTACAGCCCCTGTAGTGAGCATCATTTTTGTTGTGTTCTGAGGCGCGGCACAGACACACAACAGGAAATCATAACCTTAGGATTGGATTTGTACTAAGTCTCAGTTAGATGACAGGGAAGGCTATATGATTACCTTGCGGCCCTGGAAGAATAATCTCTGCTAGTTGTGGCTAGAGAGAGGCGCGGAAGTACGTGGAGACACAAAGACAAAAATATGAATAGAACTTAATTTTTATTGTTGAATATGAAATGGAATATATAGTGGTTAGGAATACCACAAAACACTACCATGACAGTAGGATCACTTGCCACCAGCATGAGTGGGGCAAGTGAGTTGCGCAGGATCAAGAAACCAAACAATTGAACTTCCTGATTCAGTCATCAACTCATTTTGAGAGGCAAAAGCAAAAACAAGTTATTTGTCTTCAAAATGGTCCACCAAAGGCAAAATCAAAACATGGTGAATAGCGGTATTCACAACAATAACCAACAGTTCTTTGTTGTGGATAGGGTATTGACACTTGCTATCTGTCAATTTTTGTAATTCATAGGCTACAGACAGAAAGTCACTGTCATTATTTTTGATTTGTAGTACTCCCCCAATGAATGCATCTGAGGCGTCAGTTTCTATTTGGTATTCCCTGTCACGTTTGGGGTATTGTAGGATGAGAGCTGTTGTGAGTTTCTCGTTGAGGCTTCTAAAACAGAGGTCATGTTGGGGGGGGGGTCCATACAAATTTGGACTTGGCGCCTGTTATGGCAGATAAGGGGCAGTCAAAACGCCACATTCAGGTATGAAGCGGCGTACCTAGGCCACCATCCCCAAGAAGGTGCGGAGTTCCAACTTATCCTTGGGTGGCAGCATCTTAAAGATGGCCTGTATTTTTTGACTGTTGAGTTTGATGCTGTCCTTTGAGACTATGTGTCCCAGGAAGGGTAATTGCTTGAAGAAGAACTGGCTTTTGGAGGGTTTGGCCAACAGTTTGTGTTGTGCTAAGGTAGCAAAGACAGTTGTGAGGTCCTTGTGGTGCTGTTCCACAAAGGGACTGTAGACAATAATGTTGTTGAGATATACTAGGGTGTGTTTGCCTATGTGGGACAAAATTACTTTGTTCATGAAGGTTACAAAGGCAAATGGAGCATTGGTCATGCCAAAGTTGAGCACCACACATTTGTAGGAGCCATATTTAGTGCAGAAGGCCGTTTTGGGAATATCTTCCTCCTTAACACAAATCTGATTGTAGCCTGCAGTTAGATCAATCTTGGAGAAGACTGTGGCTCCTCCCAAGGCGTCAAAGAGGTTGTCAATCAGTGGCAGTGGGTAACAATTCTTAATGGTAACTTTGTTCAGGGCGCAGTAGTCTGTGACCAGGTGTAAGGTACCGTCTTTCTTAGCCACAAAAAATACAGCGGCCCCAAAGGGAGACTGTGTGGGGTGGATAAGTCCTTTTTCCAATGCCTCCTTGAAATAGGCGCCTAAGGCGTTGTCTTTATTTAGGGTCATCCTGTAGATAGGGTGCGCCTTGGGTACAGCCCCCTTGAGTTCGATGGAGTGCTGGATATGCTTCTCATGGGGCAGCCCAGGTAGCGCTTCCTTGAAGATTTCTGGATGATGGGCCACAATGTTGCAGTGCTGAGGCGTGGAGGTATCCTGGTGATCTTTGAAGTGTATGATCTTGTACTGGCACTAGTCCCAGTCAATTGCCTTGAGGTTCTCCTGTTTTTCCAGGGTCTCTGTGATGCGTAAAAAGACGTGGTTCCGTAGGAGCTGGTCCACTGAGTCAGGGTAGATCTGGTGATTGACGCCTTCACGCTTGACGGTCAACACTGAGGTTGCCCAGTCTACGTGAGGGTTGTTTTTCCGTAACCAGTCTAGTCCTAGTACAATGTCAAACTTAGTAAAGTTGATGACAGGACCTTGGATGGTGGAGTGAAGGTTCTCAAGTATGATGTAGAAGGGGGCAGTTTCCTTTGTCATGGCAATGTGGTGTTCATCAGCCAGGACCACATTTTTAATCCGCAAAGGATTAGTGGCCAGCTTGAACTTATCCACAAAGCTACTTTTGACTAAGGTTTGGTCTGTGCTCAAGTCCAGGAGTGCTGAGCCTGTGTAACTGCAAAAGCGGAAAGGATAGGACATCAATTTATTGGGATGTCTGGCAATGGTGTACAGTACTGGGTCCTCCAAGGGCACCTGGATCATTGGGCATTGATCTACGTCCTTGAGTAGGGATTCATTGTTGGGCTTGTCAGGAGCTGCGTGGGGAGAGCTTGGCTTGCTTAATGCTCTCTCCGGGCTTTTCCCTTATCTTGGTTGCTTTACGTGGCAGTGACACAGAAATGAGTACAGTTTGACTGGCCATTGTTTCTATTTCCATGCCCATTAGAACCTGTGGGTTTGTGGTTGGCGTTGTTCCTGTTGCCTCCAGGAGGTAGTCAAGAAGAGCGCCTGCTTGGATGGGAATCCTTGGGTCTTTCTTGTTTTCCAGTTTGTGCCTTGTGCAGAGCGTTGGATGTCTGTTCCGCTTTTCTGCTTCACAGTACAGGCTTTGCAGGTTGGTCACTTGATCCAGGTTTATATGTCTCATCACGTGCAATTTGAGAGCGTTGTAGTACATGAGGTGTGTGGCTGGGGTGTCAAAGGCCCTGTTAGATGGTGCACAAAGGCAGAGTTCCTTGTAGGCACAGGTGATCTCTTTTACAGTGCCTGTCTGGGTCAGGTTCTTCACTTGGCAAATGATCATGAGTGCTGTATCTTTAAGCACAAATCTTGCCAGGAAGTCTTACTTAAAAGTATCCCAGTTCTTGTCAGTGTGCTCTTCATGCCATTTGTTGCACCAGGTGCCAGCGTCATGGGTCAGGAAAATGGAAATTTCTGCAATCCAAAATTGCTGTGGGCATTCCATCTGAGCTAGCTTTCTCTGGGCAGACTGGATTCATGTGGCAGCATTGTTGTTGTTGGCCCCAGCAAAAGGTTCCAAGGCGGCGCTTTGTAGTCTTTGAGCTACATAGGTGGGCATGGTGGTTTTTTCAGCTGGTTGCGGCATTGATGGGGGAGCCTGAAAGAAACCTTGTTCAGACATGATGTTGAAGGCGGGTAGCAGGATTACCATGTTTTGGTATAGGACAAAACCATCAGGTATCTTGGTACCAGGAGTGTACGGAGTCCAGTCAGGCGGGAGACCAGACATAATTCTGTCATGAATTTGTTGGCCGAGGCGTGTGCAGGCAACAGGCGGAATTTTCAAGATAAGGTAGGATGAAGAACCTACCTGTGCTACCAATGTTGTAACTGTGCTGTTTTAGCAGAGTTACATGGGGAAAAATATTTAGAAGATAGATAATAATCTTTATTGTGAGATAGTGATCATATAGTTCATGTGAATCAAGGATAACAGGAACATGATTAGTGATCACACGGCTGGATGGAAGAGGGGGGTGGCTTGATCCTGGTAATGAGTCAAGCGCCAAAACAAGGTATCCACTATAAAGGATCATCATCTGTTCATGTTGTTGGATTTGGTAATTTGAGTTGACTTCCTAGTCTGGCTTCAAGTGACCAGAAAATTGGATTGCAGGTCACAAACCTGCTTGGTTGGAACCTTGCTGGCGGGTTGAGTCTGCCGTTTTGATAAAATCCAACTAGGAAATCAATTTCCACCACTCAAATTGTCAACAATTTGCGCACCAAAGCGTTAACTTGTTCTCCTTTCCAGCACCAGTCTTCCTTGCATTAAACCTTAACCAATTTAAATAGTAGAATGCTGTTTAAGTTGCTCTTCTTGATATTCTTCAATGTTTTGCCCAGATCTTTACTCTTATAGTAAAATCCTGGGAAAACATACCATCAAACAGCTTTGTATTATGCAATTTCCTCAACATTCCTCTGTAGTTTTGATACTGCAACAGAATGAAGGCAAAACCCCCACCTTCTGTAACTCAGTAAGTTGATTTGGAGGAATTTTGGAACATTTCCTTGAATTTCTCCCACCTTAGCCTAATAGCCTAGTGTCAGGGATTTATCTCCTGACTTTTCCAATCTTGTTTTAATAGGCCATAATTTTAAAGAACTATTGAAAACAAAAATTGATACTAACAATGGATTATTATTTAAGAATAATATGGTAATTAAGGATCAGAGCAGGAATTGAACTCTGGGGCTTACAGATAACATCAGTGCTAATGTTAATACAAAATTCAAAATTTAATTATCTATTTATTTGGGTTCAAGTCAATCAACTTACGCTCTTGGATCTAAAACAATTAAAAGGGACAGAAGTCAAACTTACTACTTGCCCTTTGATTGGCTACTTTCCCAGCGGTTTTTGCTTTCATAACTGGCCATTACACCTGTCATGGATCCACTCATTGGGAAGTCTCTCTCCAATGGATTGAAGGAGAGCTCCCAAGTCAAATTATACTAGAGTGGACCCTACTGGAATCCCTATCATTAACATGTGCAGGAGGTGACCAAATAAGCAAAATTTTCCCAGAAAGGGGATGAAATGGTTTAAGAGATAGTAGACACTGGTATACTTCAAAACTAACCAAGGGGTCTTGGGGTGAATAATGGGAGGGAATTATGCTGTTTCTACATAAGAGGCATGGCAGTGGCGTGGTCCAAAACAATACCAAATGAAGCCTTCTGATTTATTGGTGGGGGTTGATTCAGGAGTTTTGAAGCTTACATTGGCTTGCCCATAACTGATTAACACACAAAAAGCCCATATAAGGAAGATGAGCTTCATGCTGTTGGGGAGTAGAGCCTTTTTTAAATCTACTAATCAAGTTTCAGAAGTTTATTTAAAATATAGATTTATTGGCTAAGATAGGAATAAAGAAATTTTTGGAGAAATTATCTCAAGGGAAAATATTCATTTAAATACTGAAGTCAATTGGGGGAGGGAACATAGAGATTACTAGGCAATCCTGCAATAGTAGGTTGAAAAGTATTACTTTGTAGGTCTGCAGCAGGCTGCAGCCTACAATGCAGGAAGAAGAAGTGCTTTGACTTATTACAATACAGTATTATTCTGAACTGTGGTTCTGATGGTCATTAGTAGTTAGATTAATGGTACTTCTTAGGCTTGGTTGTTTTGGATTAACTGATTGGCTTGCTGGTTCCCCTGGATATTGCTGGTGCAGGTTTGAGCATTTGTTTTTGGTTTGATTAGCTAATTTGGAGTGTTTGGAGCTAAATTTAAATGCACTTTCAGTGTTGCTGTTGTATCCATCATCTGTTGTCTGGATTTTTGATCTTAATGTAGTATTTATATTATCTCTCAGCTTAGAGCTTTTGCTTTTGCTTTTGTATTTGTTTTTGTTTTTGTTTTTGTTTTTGGTTGCACTCTTAATAGTGCATTTATTAATTGTTTTTGAACATGTTTTCAAACCAATTACATTAAAAACTATTATTACTCTTAATTCCTGTTTCTGCATTTAAAAATGCTATTTTGGTCTCACTGTGTCTGTTCATTTGTCCAGAGCTTAATGTTCTTCTTGTGAAAGGGATAGAATCCCTTACAACAACCAAGACTTCAAAACTTGATAAACCACTTAACAGTGCAAAATTCCTCTTGTTTAAAAGCTGGTATACCAAAGAATGGTTCTGTTTCCTCTGCTGGTCCTAGTTTCTCTTTTTGATATTTTTTATTGCCAATCAAGTTAAGGAAAATCTTTTAAACTTCCTCTTTATTGTATCTGGCTTGGAAAAACCTGGTTTTGCAACCCCTCACATCTATTGAACCTTTAATTTTCTTCATCATACTTGAGCTATATTTAAGTACCTGTTTTGGGTATTGGAAATATTGTTCTAGCAATAAAGCCTATTTATTCAAATACTATCTTCTTACATCCATACTTATCTTGACACACATTTAGAACCACAGAAGAAATTTTATTCCTGACCTGGTGTCTAATTTTACTTCTGCTTATTGTGACAGAAATAGTTGGACAGTAGGAAGCATTCTCCACGTGGTGGGGAATCACCATTCAAATCCACATGGAGTTAATGATCAACCACCAATGAAGCTTCAAAAACTGTTTGGTAAAATTTCTAAAAGATACACTAGGATTAAGCAAAATTCTTAATCCTAACCAAAACAGTCCTAGATAAATTGCCTGGAAGAGGATCAAGTTATCTTCTGCAAAAAATTGTGACATTGAGAGGGAGAAAGTGTCTTGGGCTCAGATACAGTAGGGAAAACTCCAAGACTCTGCGGCATTAGATTAACATTGGGAGGCAACAACAAAAATGAGCCGGTGGCAGGACCCCATCTTCCAGTGATAATTTGACTTAGAATCAAATTATAGTGGATGTAGCGCAGCAGGTCAACTAAAGGATGCATGATAAAATAAAGTTAGACCATGAAGATATTGTTTTTTTGAGTAAATTTTAAAGGACTCAACTTTTAAGAGTTGAAACAGTGAAAAATTTCTCATATATATCAAAATTTAACTAAGCAATACCACCTGGATCCTTGGCTCCTATTCCTTCTGTATTGTCTAAAGAGTACCTTGTCCAGTTTGTGAAGAACCCTTGTGTGACCCATTTCTGATAACCACTCTGATAAATAAATCTGTATCAAGTGACTCTCAGATTACGTTAATTTATCAGTGTCAGCTTGAAAGGGAAAATTGGATCTGGCTGGCAAACCGGGGCAGCAGTAACCATTTTCAATCAACTGTTTGATTTAAATCCATCAAATCAGTTAATCTGGTTAACAGCTTTTCTGCCTTTGGCGCCTTGCAACTTGCAACTTGGGCAAATAATCCCCATCATTATGGAACCTACTGTGACACTTCTTGCCTTGGCATTAGAAGGACCTACACACACTACTAATTGGCAAAATTCCTCACCTGACAAGTCTCACCAAGAGGAATATCTTATCCAAAGCTGGTTCAAGTACCCCTTAGGTCATTGGGGAAGAAAGTTCAATTATGCTTGTACTACTCCTTTGCCTCCCAATGATGATGTTTGCTTGGTCAGGCTTAACAATTTCTTTATTCTGTTAGTATACTTGATAGGATACTATCTCTTAGGAAGTTTTAGCTTCCTGATGAGGAGATTTTCTTTCCTGAAGCAGTTTGGTCACTTAGCAATAGTTATGGTTCTCATTGGGTCTGTAATAGCAGGAATGAATCTAGGGGCCCTTGCCCACAAGATTAGAAATTTATTCCCTCTTAAGTAGGTCCCTGACACCTAGCATAGCTGTTAAACAACTTATAAAGCTCTTATAGATGGTCTTTATTGAGGTTTATCTTTGTAGTTCCCATCAGCAAACTCCTCAGACTCAGGCAATAAGTCTTCACAAGTGAGTTATACCTATACTTGACCCCATCAGTGGCCTCCACCTAGGTCATCAGAAGCAAGCATACCTCATGAATCACGGCTGTTTTTACTCACTCAAGTGGTTATCTTGAGCTTTCAGGTGCAAAATAAGTACTTCACTTTCAAGAAACTTCCAAATTATTAATTTCTTACCTTTTTCTCTGAAAAGCCACCCCAATGACGGTTCTAAGCTATCTATGTTTTCCCAGCAACTTTAAGACCTCTTTAAAGCTACCATAAAGTCATAGAAAGAGAAACTTTACCCCCATCCTAAGTAAAATATCAAACTGCAATCTCCCCCCAGTTGAGATCAGAATTTCAGGGCTATCTCAGTGTGAGAGATCCAGGTCATTCCAGTCAAACTTACCATTCTCATTTATAGGCTGATTATTTTTACTAGAACCTTCCTGGAATAAATCTTTGGCAAACTTTACCTCCAAGGTAGCAACTTTCTGTGATAACACCTTATTGTTATCACACCATTGGGCCATTATTTCCACAATTTTCTCTTATCTCTATGAGGGGCTCAATCTCCCAGTTGGCGGCGTTCTTCACCTGCTGGAAGATCTCATCAAAACCTACTAGCAAGTTCCACAAATCCCAGGAGTAGTGTTAGGAAGCCAGGCATAGGTAGAGAATTTGGTGACTTAGTACAGGGTACTGCCAGGCCAGTATGTAATGCCCACCATAGGATGGGTGCTAACTTGATAATATAGAATACAGATTGCCCAAGCAAAGACCAGGGCCCTGAGTTGGGCACCATAGAGTCTATCATTCCCGTCAAAGTAATGTAGAGTTCTCCAAACAGTTGAGTGGATGCAGTCTTGGCGGCAGTGGGGAGGTTCCATTAGGAGGTTGGGTTGAAGAGTTAAGGGCAGAGTCATGGGGACAAAGTATGCAGGAAGATAATTGTGCTTGTCTTTAAACAATAAGGCGGCACCTTCTACCACTTTCCTTTGCATCATATGTATTTAGATTCTCTAGTCCTTGCCAAGAGATTGGCAATGAGGGTGATCTCCAAGTCTTAATCTGAGTAGGTGGGGCTGGGTGGGTATTTGGTAAAATGCACAGGTCCAAAGGGGGCTCTGGGGGGACAGTATAGCGCCTGAGGTGAGTTGGCAGGATGGTCTCTGGAGGGGGCGGCTTCCTGATTGTCTACTTGGCCAGAGTTGAGATGAAATATCACTAAGACTAGATAAGGTAGGATTTTTTTCAAACCAAAGGTTCATAAAGCTTTATTATCAAAAATGACAATGGGGTAATCCCTATACCACCAGGGTTCTTATACCAGGTGGTCTTTCTTCTTTGCTTTTTGCAGACTTCAGGCCCGTGGACAGTTCACTGGCAGGACATGGACCTTGGGTCCGGTTTTGAGGTCAGTGGATCCTAGTTGTTCTTGCTCTGATGAACAGAAGTGGCAATGCTTTGTTCTGCTGCTACTGTTCACCACATCACCTGAGCAGTCAAATTGTATTACCCATTCTGGACTGGAGACTGGCATTAGCTGGTGATCATTGGCAGGAATGGCAGGAGGCCTTGTTATAACCTCCTTTAGGAAAGCTAAAGCTTCTGCGTAGGTCTGGGTCTTTGGTGGTACAAGGTTAACAGCAATCTGGTGACTATTTGCTGATCATCCTGGTGGGTCTTGGAGTAATTCAACAACTTGGGTCTGTAACTCATAAAGTTGGCAGGTCCCTGTTTATCCTGGGTGACTCAATTGGCCTTTGGAGGGTTGGGGTTTGATTTCAGGGCTTCAAATGGTGATATTGAACTTCTGGTCTCAACACTTGACAGGTTAGCAGGGTCCTGTTCCTCCTGGTTGGGGCAAGGCACCTCTGGCGGGCCAGGGTTTGACCCAACTGGCAGTTGGGCGGGCTCCCATATACCCTGGTCAAAATAAGGCTTTTTCTGAGACCTGGGTTTCAATTCCCAGGTTTTCAATACAAGTATTGAAATGTCATTCATGACATCAATCCCTTCCTTCCTGGGGGTCCCTTTCTTCCTAGCCTTCTTTTCAAGGTATTGTTGGATGGCTAGCTGGGCATTGGGTAGGTTGCTTAACAGTTCCCAAGTGCTTTCCTTGGTAGATATCCCTTCTTTTTGACGTATTAATGTGGGGTTTTGTAGTGGGTATGTTCTCTATGAATATATTCAACTTCATATTCTTCCAAGTGTCCTACTTTGATGGGGGAGGGTCAAACTTGAGTTTCCGGTGGGGTAGGGAGTTTCCTTCTTTCTTGAATAGTAGCACACAGTAGAAGGCATTATGTATTTTCCACAAGGGGGTAGCTCTATTTTGAATGCTAATTCCCCTACTATATTGGTGATCTTGTAGGGGCCACTCCTTCTGTGGGCTAACTTCTGGCAGGAAACTGTCAGAGACACTTTTGTGAGTCCAAGTAGACCTCATCACCTACCTTCAATGGTTTTCCAGGAATCCTCTTTTTGTCAGCAAAAGCCTTATAAGTCTGGACAACACGGGTCAGATTCTTAAGACAGGTTTCTTGTGTATTGTGTACCTGTTCAATCAAGGTTTTCCTGACGTGTTTGTCTCTTTATTGCCAATGCTGGGATCCCAAGATGGATTAAACCTGTAATTGGCTTTGAAGGGGGACATTCTGGTAGTTGTTGGTCTTTGCTGTTGTAGGTGTACTGTGCCATGGATAGAATCTCAGCCCAGTGATCTTGGACAGTGTTGGTGTAGCATTATAGGTATTGCTCAAGTATTTGGTTCACTTGTTTGGTCTGGCAGTTGGTCTGTGGATGATAGGAAGTTGATACACAGCGCTTTACCCCTAAGTCTTTCATCACCTGAGTCCAGTAGTTTGAAGTAAATTGGGGGCCCCTATCAGTTATGATTTCTGCTGGAGTGCCATGTTGAGTTAGGATGCAGTTGTGGAAATGTCTAGCTGTCTCTGCAGCAGTGCAGTGGGTGGTGGTAGGGATAAAGTAGGACATTTTATTAAACCTATCTACTATGACTAGAATGGTGTTTAACAGATTATAAGGGGGTGTTTCACAATATAATCCATTGAAATGGACTGCATGGGTCTTGTTGGTATGTCTAGTGGTCTTAGCAGGCCTTCAGGTTTGGATCTACAGGTTTTAGTCCTTCCACATGTCTCACAGCCTTTGATGTAGGCGGCCACGTCTTTGGCCAGTTGGGGCCAAGCATAATTATTCTGGATCTTGGAGTGTCTTGAGTCTGCCAGGGTAGCCAGCAATCTCTGAGTCAGGATAGTATATGAGTACCTTGATCCTTTTTTTGCCTTCTGGTACATGGATCAAGTTATGTAGTAACAGGGTAGTATCTTTCAATGAGAATCTTTTCTTGTGGTAGCGGCTCTCTGGGTCTGAGGTCAAGCCAGCAATGAGTTCCGCCAAGTACTTGTCTAATTTCTGCGCCTCAATTAGGTTGGTTTGCGGGCCATGATCTTCATGTATATCAGCTTAATGTCTAGGCTGGTAGGGTTAAGGATTACGTGGGTGTTGTGGTGCTTGGTCTCAGATGTAGAGGGAATCATGTCTGCTCTTCTGCTCAGTGTGTCAGGTACTATGTTGACTTTCCCAGGTTTATAGTTGATTGTCAGGGTGTAGTCAGCCAGTTCTAGAGCCTATCTGGCATGCCTCTAGTTCAGCTGTCTGGGTTTAAAGAAGTAAACCAAGTTCTTGTGGTTGGTTAGGACCTTTACTGGGAATTCAGCGCCACATAGGTACAGGCGCCAATGTTTCAGGGTCTTTATTATTGCAAGTATCTCCTTGTTACATATTGGGTAGTTTCCTTTGGCAGGCAGCATCTTCTTGGAGTAATATGCTACAGGATGTAGCATAATATCCCCTCCTTCCTGAAGAAGGACCCCACTCACCACAAAGTCAGATGTGTTGGTTTCCAATACAAATGGTTTGGATGGATACAGCATGGCCAGAACAGGGGTGGAGGTGAAAGAAAGCTTCAAGGCTTCAAAGGTGGTGGTACATTATGGGGTCCAGACAAACAGGACCTTGTCAGAGCAAAGCTGGGTCAGAGGCAGGGTAATCAGAGAAATTTTTGGATGAAATCCCTGCAATAATTTTCCAGGCCCAAAATTCTTCTTACGTTCTTTCTGCATTTAGGCACTGGTCAGGCTGTTACTGCTTCTACTTTGTCCTGTGCCATGGCAAATCCGCCAGTGTTCACCACATATCCCAGGAATTTGACCTCAGACTGAAAGAATTCCCATTTTTTAAGCTTGGCGTGTAAGTTGGCCTGGAAGAGTTTTTCAGTATAAGGTCCAGGTGTTAGAGGTGCTCTTTGTGTGACTTGCTGTAGATGAGAATGTTGTCCAAATATGCAACACAAAAATGGTCAAGGTACTTGCCTAGGACAGTGTTAATCATTCTTTGAAAAAAGCTGGGGGCGTTACACAGGCCAAATGGCATTACTAGGTACTCATACAACCCATATCTGGTTTTTAGGCTGTCTTGTATTTGTCTCTGTCTTTGATTTGGATCTGGTTGAAGGCGCCTCTTAGGTCAATTTTTGAGTACACCTAGGCTCTAGTCAGTACATCACATAAGTCATCAGCGTTGGGGATGGGATAATGGTTTTTCACTGTAATGTTGTTCAATTTCTAGTAGTTTACGCATGGACTCATTCTGCCATCTTTTTTTCCTACAAACAGCATGAGTGACAAGCAGGGGGCCTTTGACACTTGAATGAAACCCTTTTTTGTCATGTCCTCTAGGTATGCTTTCAAGGACACTTGTTTATGGTGATTGCAGCTGTAGATGGGGCCGTGGTGTGGTTGGGTCCCTGGTAACAGGCCTATAGCGTGATTGTAGATTGAATGGCTGGGTAGTTTTGTTGCTTCTTCTTTGCTAAACACATGGTCCCATTTCTGCAGGAGGTAGGCAATATCCCAACACTAGGTTCCATCTTTATGGTTAGGAGTTGGTTGGTTGGTGTTCTGCCAGGGCTTATACAGAATGGAACAGTGTTGCAAGATTTAGGTTGTCCCAGTGTGGCAGTTTGTTTGCAATAGTTCAAACCAGGCCGTATCTGTTGGACCAAGAGTTGCCCAGTATTGGAGGATGAGGTAATCCTGGCAAGAAGATCAGGGGTGACAGGTACACGTTCTGTCCAATTGTCAAGGGAAGTTCTTGTTTTCATCTGTATCCTGTGTCCAGAGAGCTGTTTCCCATGATTACTTGTAGGCTGCACTCTGAAGCTGTCAAGCCTAGTTCCTTTGCCAGGCTGGCGTCAATGAAACTTTTTTGGCTCAGGTATCAATAAAAGCTTCAATCTGGCGCTTGCTTCCCATTAGTTCTATGGTCACTTGGATGAATTTGTAAGATTGCGCAGAGGTGTTTATTTGTGCCAAGGATACAGGAGAGGTGTTCTTCTTAGGGCAAGCTATGGTTAAATATTCTGCCCCATGGCAGTAGAAGCACAACCCATCTTGATAGTGGTGTTTTAATTCTTTGGGGGATATTCTTGGTCAGTTTGGCAATGTAGTTCTGCCAACACAGGTAGGGTACAAGTTCTGACCTTCTTAAGTTCAGGCTTGGGCCTTTAAATAGGGTTAGTAGTTCCTCCAGGCTCAGCTTGGGCAGATGGTGTTTCAACAGGTCTTTCATGGCTAAGTTAACTCCTTTTCTGAAGATAATGGCGGATAATTCATCCTCCAGTTGGGTGTGAGTCTTCAGTTTAAGGAACTTATCAATATAGGCTTAGATGGGGAAGTTCCCTTGTCAGATCTCTAACAGAGAGTTCAGCGTGTAGTATCTGGTGTCTTGGCTGTTGCCAGTGCTCATGAGTTTGGCCTTAAACCTTGAGTAGTCAAGGCAAAATCTGGCATATTCAGCGGTGGTTTTTCTAAACCAATCTAGTGTGTCTCCTGACAGCATGGCAGCCACCCCCAAGACCTTTTCAGTGTCACTGGGTTAGGTGTTGGTGTTGGCTTGGAAGTTAAGGCAGAGGACTGGCATGGCTTGGCAAGCTTCTTATAAGGTGAGTTTGCTCATCTGGGGCATGTCCACCTTGGCTGCGGTTTGTTTCACTATCACATTTTGTACTTGTGATGTGGCTGGGTTCTGGGGTCCTGCATCAAGTGCAGGGTCTTTCAGTTCTTTGGCAGGTTGGTTCTTTATCCATGAGAGTATCAAGGAGGTAATTGCCTTATGGGTGTAATAAGTGATTATTGCCGGCCCAGAATGTCCTGGACAACCAGCTGGTCTTCTTGGAGGCCAAACAACCCACAGCCTGGAACCCTTCACCAATTGTCTCCCAAAGCTAAAATACCCCTCTTTTGATTAAAAAATAGCCCAGGATTTGAGAGGCACACAAGCCTCAAATCCCTGGCTTTAATTCTATTAACAAATATGGCCCTCTTAATTATTGGGAAATGATACATTAGGAGTGCAATTGTTCAATTACACAATCAGGCACTTGATTTCTTGTGGGCTCTATATATAGCTGTGGCACTTTGGCATGCTGCAGCTCAAGCAAGTTTCCTGTTATGCTGACCAATAAGAATCCATCCCCAAGCTCTAGTACGCAATTCCCAGGCAAAATTGCCAGTTTGACTGAAAATGTTGCTACCAGATCCCTGGTGGCACAAAGGCTGCATCTTCACCAGTAAGTATAATTAGTGAGGATGAAAAGCCCTCCTCACTGTTGACATCTTAAAATAAACAACTTTATTCTCAGGATTCATTATTTTCTTGCAAGAACTATCTACTTTTGCACCAATATAACTATTCTGTTTGAATTTATTTGTGACTCCAATACACTTTACAACCTCAAATATCTGCTCCCTCCTGGCCACAAAGAGTGATCATTTTGCCCTCCATGCTGGAGATTTCTTCTACTCCCCTCCAGCCAACTTTGCCTCCTGTCCTGGACTTCAGTAAGTTGGGGTTTGTCTATATTACAGTATTGGGGCTGGCTAACCAGGTTTCACCCCATACTGGGAGTTGGTGTTTGCTAGCTACTGCAGTCAACTACCTGATCAGAATTGCACTTTTGTGTACATGGCCTTCCAGGCCCGGCCTGCTTCTCCTGTGGGAGTCCAGCTGGCTCTGGTATGAGCTGTGACAGTTATCCCAAAAAAAAGCATACAAGTTGCCCCAAGTGTTAACAACATCTTGGGGCCCAGGTTACCATGTTTGTAAAGGACTGTCATAATGTCAGGAATCCAGACATAGTTAGAGGCATTAGGTGACTATGGATGGGGTACTGCCGGGCCAGTGGGTAATGCCCACCATAGGATAGGTGCTAATTTAATAATATAGGATACAGATTGCCCAAGCAAAGACCAGAGCCCTGAGTTGGGCATCATAGAGTCTATCATTCCCGTCAAAGTAATGTAGAGTTCTCCAAACATTTGAGTGGACGTGGTCTTGGCGGCAGTGGGGAGGTTCCATTAGGAGGTTGGGTTGCAGAGTTAAGGGCAGAGTCATGGGGACAAAGTATGCAGGCAGATAATTGTACTTGTCTTTGAACAATAAGGGTGGCACCTTGTACCACTTTCCTTTGTAACCTATGTATTTAGTCTCTCTAATTCTTGCCAAGGGATTAGCAATGAGGATGGTCTCCAAGCTGTACTTCAAGTAGGCAGGGTTGGGTGGGTATTTGGTAAAATGCACAAGTCCAAAGGGGCTCTGGGGGGATGGTATAGTGCCTGAGGTGGGTCTGCAGGATGGTCTCTGGAGGGGCGGTTTCCTGATTGTCTACTTGTCCAGAGTTGAGATGAAATATCACTAAGACTAGATAAGGTAGGATTTTTTCAAACCAAAGGTTCATAAAGCTTTATTATCAAAAATGACAATGGGGTCATCCCCATATCACCAGGGCTCTTATACCAGGTGGTCTTTCTTCTTTTCTTTTTGCAGACTTCAGGCCTGTGGACAGTTCACTGGAAGGACATGGACCCTGGCTTCTGGTTTTGGGGGCAGCAGATCCTAGTTGTACTTGCTCTGATGAACAGAAGTGGAAATGCTTTGTTCTGCCACTACTTTTCACCACATCACCTGAGAAGTCAAATTGTATTGCTCATTCTGGACTGGAGACTGGCATTGGCTGGTGACCATTAGAAGGACTGACAGGAGGCCTTGTTGTAACCTCCTTTAGGCAAGCTACAACCTCTGCATAGTTCTGGATATTTGGTGGCACAAGGTTGTTAGCAATCTGGTGACTATTTGGGGAATTGTCCTTGGGAGACTGGCAGGTCTCAGAGTAACTTGTCAACTTGGGTTTGCAATTTAACAGGTAGGCGGGTTTTTTTTCACTTTGTGTGACTCAAGTAGTCTTCAGGGGGTCAGGGTTTGATTCCAGGGTCTCCAATGTTGATTTTGAACCTCCAGTATTGATGCTTGGTAGGTTGGAAGGTTCATGTTCCCCCTGTTTGGGGGCAAGGTATCTCTGGCAGACTAGGGTTTGGCCCAAAAGGCAGTCTGGTGGGCTCATGTATACCCTGGTCAGCACAAGGCTTTTCCTGAGGCCCGGGGTTTGATTCCTGGGTTTTCAATACAAGTATTGAAATGTCATTTATGACATGTAAATCCAATTCCTTTGTTCAGTGGTTCCCTCTTTAGCCAAATAGTCCAAATATAACTCCTCAAAAGCTGCTTTCACTTCTATTAAAGACTCCTTAGGCATAGGCTTTGCTACCTCAAGACCTTCCCAGGCCTCCTTCAGGGAGCCTTCAGGGATCTTCTTTTGGGTGACAACAGTTCTAACGCTAAGGATTCCACCCTTTTCTCTTTCAAATACTGTAAATTCAGAACCTGAACGTAAAAATGCGGGATTCTCAAATCCTTGGTCCAAATTTCAAATCACTTTTACAAGCAACTCAGCTTAGTGAGACCTAAAATATTTAATAAAATCAACCATTTAATTTGACTTTTTTGATTTATTTAAATTAGCAAATTTCAAATCTCTTGAGCAGATAACTCAACTAATAAAAGACAAAACTCAGCAAACAAATATGGGATACATGAATCAGAAATGCGGGAGTCTTATGTAATATTTGAGATTTTCTGTATGTAAAAAAATCATAGACATCATGTAAAAATTAAAAAATCTGAAATTGCGGGATTGTCAAATCCAAGAACCAAGTTTCAAATCATAATTGCAAGGATTTTGAAATAAATATAAACTATGAGTGTCTTAAAAAGGATGCCAAAGTATCTAGAGTGGATTTGTGCTGATTCTTTTGGATCATAGGCATTCTCAAAAATCTCCCTATTCCATTTTAGGACGGCTAAAATTTAGATTGTAATATTCACCAACTTAACATATATAACAATAAAATTGACTAAAATATACATTCCTTTTCTTGAGTTTAAAATTATAGAAATTTTTTATTATGTCTTCTTCCAACACCAACCAAGTCAACAAGCTATTCCCTGGCCTTGACAAAATCATGCAGGGCTACGCCGGGTCTTCTAATAGTGAAGCCTCTCTATATGGCCACTCTCAACCTGCAGGCCCCTCTGCAAGCTATACAAGAGTGTGTTCTTTCTCCTGTGTCCTCAATCATGGCCCTGTTTGCCCATCACGCACAGGCAGCTGCTAGCCCAAATCATACAGCAACACTAGCATCTGTAATTAACCAAGTGAGCCATGGGGCCACCAATGGAAGCCAGAATCCAGAAACAGCCAATCAGATAACACTGTCTGGTTCTCAAGGCAGACACACCCCAGCTCTAGCCAATCAGCCTGTAAGGCGCAGAGAAAAATTAATCACTCCGGAGATTGTTCTTGAAAAGATTGAAAAGCAATGGATGCTTATGTCCCTTGGGGAAATTGCGGCTGCAATGGGTTTTGAAAAGCCCATGTGGCTGCAACCCTGCAAGCCCACACCAACTGTGGCCCCTCTACCAAGAAGACCTCAACTGGTGCCTGTACTTCAACCAAAGGTGACACAGCCCATCCCCTTATGATGGCCATTATGGAACATGACCCACAGATGCCCCTGGTCCAGGTGCGTCTCCAGCTGGGACTCCACGGCATCTTCACCAACAAAAGAGCAGTGAATTTGTGGATGCACAGAGTTGTGGTTGCCGCCAGAATCCTATCCAATCAGGTTCTTGGTGGCCCCAGTTTGGTGGATACCAACCCATACAATTTGACCATCATCAATTTTATTAAAGGGAGGGCAATGAGAGTCCGTAATGATGTCATCTTACTATCATACGCTAAGATTTCTTCAAGTATCCAAGACTATGGAGAGAGGCGTATACAGTCTGACGTGTACAAGCACGGCAAATCTTGTATTGTTTTGTTGGGGTTTTATTGGCAATTTTCCCATTTGGCGTCAATTATTACTTGGCAATATCAAACACCACAGATGGTTATGCCTACCAGATGGAGCTCAAGGCCATGCTGGAGGAGTGGGCCACACAAAATGCTGTGCACACAGTTGTACTTAATGCTGAGATGGAGTAGCAGGAATGGGTAATCCAATAAATCAGGGCTGTGGGGCATACCTGTTGGTCCTACCCCATCAACCACGCTGACATGCATCTTGAAAATTTATTTTCTACAATTTTGGTTCTGCCCTCAGGCGCTTAAAGTCTGCCACCTACAACAAACTATGCACCCAAATTGATAAGGGTTATGAGCTTTTCCCTTCCATGTCCATCTAGGACTTATTTGATCTCATCATCTTCTATGCAAGTGATAGTGATAAGTCCAGAAAGGACTCTCGCCTTCCCTCTTGCCCATCCATCCGTTTTGTCAAGCCCATATATGTGATGGAAGAAGAATTTGAGCAATTGAAGCAAACTGCTCTTGCTACCCCTTCCCAGTCAACAAACCCTGCCTCCCCAACCCCCCATCAAGCCACCTGCCTTCCAACCCTGACTCCCAAGCCACTACCAATCCCCCCCCACTATCTCTGATGCCGCCCCTTTCACAGGCGCAGATAAAGGCAATGTTCATTCCGCCCATTCCCTCCCCTTCCCATACTTTCTTCAGTAAAATAAATCTTTTCTTTGTGACAACTTAAAAATTGATATCTCTCTTTCAATTCATAATTAATAATATTTTCTTTTTCCATTATCAACATTTCCCATAATTAATACAATGTTGTACATTTTACAAATAGCTCAAAATTATGAGCATACATATTTTTCATCATCATTAATAAATTAAAGACAATAAATGTAAATATTTGATTAGAATATTGCAATTAGACATCAACTCTTGATATTTAGAAATTATGTACATAATTCAATGCATTTTGCTTAATAAAATTCATTGTAAACTTGGCCTTATTCAATGTAATTTATTAAAACAGATTGTATTTATATTAGAGTGCCATTAACACTTAGTACAAGTATTGATACATAGTGCATTTTACAGCCTGTATATTTACCTATTGGTAATAACTCTATAAGCTTTTTAGTTGGATTTTGCGAGGTAATAATAATGTAATGTGTTAATAAATTACTGTTCATTATCATTAATTAGCTGATTTTCTTTGTTGTGGCAATTGTGCATTTTCTGATATTTACACACTAGTATCCAATTGATTGGTTTCACATCCAATTGGATACTAGTGTGTAAATATCAGAAAATGCACAATTGCCACAGCAAAGAAAATCAGCCAATTAATGACAATGAATAGTAATTTGTTAACACATTACATTATTATTACCTCGCAAAAACCAACTAAAAATTTTATAGAGTTATTACCAATAGGTAAATATACAGGCTGTAAAATACACTATGTATCAATACAGTAGTTTTAAAAGCTATGTTGACAAGCAAAAATAATTCAGATTTAAACAAAATGAACTCAGCTTTAAACAAAATTTAGATGAATCCAAATCTATTGTAAATCTATATAAATTCATTTAAAATTAATTTTGTTTAAATCTGAGTTGATTTTGTTTAAATCTGAATTTTTTTTTCTTGTTGCCATAGCTTTTAAAACTACTGTATTTGACCTAAGTGTTAATGGCTCTCTAATATAAACACAATTTGTTTTGATAAATTACAATGAAAAAGGCCAAGTTTACAATGAATTTTATTAAGCAAAATGCATTGAGCTATGCACATAATTTCTAAATATTAAGAGTTGACGTCTAATTGCTATATTCTAATGTAATATTACGTTTATTGTCTTTAATTTATTAATGATGATGAAAAATATGTATGTGTTGAAGGTAGTACTATAAAAACCAGTTTTTTGTTGGAATTCGAACATAATGTCAAATATTTACACACTTATCAACAAATTAGAGTCAGCCCTCCAAAAGGTTGTCAAGCTTGAATAAAACATCAGGGAAATTGTGGTAAATCAACTGGGAAATGAGGGAAGAGCCTTGGTCCACCAAAAGGAAATTGCAAAAAATAGCCTGGAAACAATAGTTAATGAAGAACACAAGGAAATAATTTTAAATCTTTAAAAGGAAATACTCAAGCAGTTAGATTTCAAAAGCAAAAGTTACAAATCATGGGAATTTGCAAAAACCTATAGAAAGAATACTCAAAAAAGCAAACTAATTGAAGGAAATGAAATTTCAAAGGAAACCAACACAAATGAAGAGGAAACCTACCAAATGGAAAAATACAAAAACAAAGCTCAGTCAAGAAGCAGGAGCACTTCAAGAAATACAGAAATTTTATCAAATGAAAACAAGGAAGAAATACAATTTGCAAGAAATATAAGAAAAATTAAGCCTAGAAAAATTAATGAAGAGCAGCTGTCGCCCATGAAATTTGCTGAGGTGGCGCCTGTGGCTGAGGGGGCCACAAGGGGAACAATTAGTAAGTATTTTATGTTTTATTTATATTTATTTTAGTCATCACCAGGAATAGGGACAAGGTTGCAGAAGTGGCGGCTTTTACACCAAGTTGGTTCTACGGGGGTTACCAGTCACTGGTAGCCCCTGTAAAACAAATAAATAAAAACCAAATAAATAAAATAATTTAACAGAATATGAATAATTTTTCAAGTATTGAAGCTAAAGATAGGGAATATTTACCACCTGCAGGGTGCTTGCTGTGGTTAAGGGAAGCATATTAAATAGGATCAAATATCAACTTCAAAGAAATGAATGAAATTTGCGGGGATGTCAAGTTAAACTTTGATGAATATATCTATGAAAGCATTCAACAATTCCCATTTGCAAACATCAACAAATATGAAAAAACTTAATAAAAACTGACTTTCAAATAGGAACTGAATATTTAAAAACTGAAATTTTTAATGAAGTATTCAAGGCATTGTCAAACAAAGTTGGGGACACAGTCCTTGTGAACACATTTAAACCTTTATTAATATTGTTTGCTGAGGCATGAGGGGCTGATACAAGTTGGGCGCCCCCAGAACCCTCTTCAAATTCAATCAAACATCCTATATTAATAGGTTAGTTCAATTCTTCAAAAAACTGTGCATGTTCTCAGAAAAATATACCTCACAAAAAATTCATGTTGCGGTATACCTGGAAATCTTCCTTCACTGCATATTAAAAACCAATGTCACAAAGTTAGAGGATGTACCTATCCAAATGGACATATGCTGGTTAGCACTTGAACGCCAGAAGACACCGCGGGGGTATAGGACAGTTGAGCACATCCTGTATGACTCCTTTGCATTGGCAACATTGTACAGGTACTATATGCCCCCTGAAAAAAACCTATTAGTCAATTCACTTACCCGCCTTCCCTTTATTAAACGTTTGACAACCACCGGGGTACAGGGCGCCACCCCTCTAGCAAGTGCATACAGGGTTGTCCACCACGTACAGAAGAGTATGTGGATCTAATTAGATGCTCTAGCCGGAAATTTAATTTTGGGGTAAAATTCCCTGGAATAATCACATTCCCTTTGCAATTTGCATCCCTCAATAAATATTTTTCCCTTGTAAATATAAATTTTATTTTTTTAATTTTTTATATTTTAATACTAAAATTTTAATATTGAAATATGTAATAAGAGAAAATTTATAGTAAAATTTAATTTTAAATATTTAAATATTAAAATTTTAGTATCTAAAAGTTAATGTTAAAATTTTAATAATACATATTTCAATATTAAATATATCACAATTAAATAAAAAGTTAAATTTTGAATATTTAAACTTTAATAGATAACTTTTAAGATTTATAATTATAATTTTACTTTTAATATTTTAAGATTGTTTTAAATTTCAATAGGTAAATTATAATAGTAATATATCTAAATATATTAAAAGACATTATTTATAGTTGCAACCACGTCAAATAATAAAAATAAGTTAAAAATGTTTTATTTACTAGCTTGTTGAGTACAGGTTCATTTATTACATAAACAAACAACAAGAATTGAATTTATCTGCATCATGCAGCCTGCTCCACTTATATTCTAAACAAGTTATTGTTTAGAACTCAAATTACCTTTCCCTTGTAATATGATTTGATAAATATATTTGATATGCTTGACCCACGTCCTAAGTACTAATTAGTAAGTGATACATAAAAATATTGGCTTCCGTGTTGTGTAGCTATAGTGGCACTGATTTAATAAGGATCATATGATGACCTGCAAGGTTCAATTTGTGGCTTAACAAAGCCAAAGTACTGACAAGGATTCACAATTATTTAAATAAAATTAATCTATTTCTATCTTTTTTAATTTATTTATTTGTTAGTGCAATAGTCAATATAATATTCAGTGCATTATAATAAAAATATATTCCTCATACCTAGTATAGTTAATTTTACTTACCTTTTCTACATACTCTTATATGTCTATAATATAATCAAATGTCACATCATTATATATAAATAATAATTTTTTGAGTCCTACTAAAAACAAAATAAATAAAAATAAAAACAAATAAAACCTGGAGTGCCCATTTATCTGATTGGCTCAGAGGCCAGGGCTTTGGGGAGGAAGGATTCTGAGTGCTTGTAAAAAGCCGCCACCACAATGGGTGGCATTGCAAATTGACTGACCTCAAGAATATTGAATAGATCCTCAGTGTCCTGAGAAAAGCCTTGTTTCACCTTATTCTTGATCCAACCAAACACCTCCTCAATTGGGTTCAGAAATGGAGAATACGTGGGGAGGAAGAGGAGTCTCATTGGGCAGTCAGCCAGGAAGTGGTTGGCCAAATGGCTATTTTTATTGATTGGCGGGAACTTGGACACAACCAGATCTATTTTGTGGAGCCCAACATTATCCAGCACAACAATGTTGGTTGTACTGTGGTAGTTGATCCAGAGATACTCCTTGACAGCTTGGAGAAAATCAAGAAATGACCCGCTATTATGGGAACCCTTGATCATTTGGTATTGGTCCAACCTTCAAGGACCAAGAAGCGCAACCATTGAATAGGTGTGGAACAGACAGTTGTATGATGGGCTACGCCGCTCTTGGACCCCTTCTCAACCCATCCATAACTAGACCTGAGTGAGAAGGAAAACAATGATTTGTTGATGTAGAAGAACTGGACATTCCCAGTCTCCTTTAGTGACAGATATGTCTTAACATAAATGCGACAATCCTTGATGGTCTTCTCATTGTTTCTGTTGTACAGTAAAACTCCCAGTACTTTCCAGGAGAAGCCCAAATCAACCATTGTTTTGTAAACAAGGGTTTTGGAAACAGAAAGTCTGAACTCTGTGGCAAACATTGATTGGACAGCAAGTGAGTCCTGTTGCAATCCTTGGCTACCCACTGTTTTATTGCGTCAATATGCTCAGGCTGCAAGATTTTTGGCTGCCGCTTAGCCTTGGTGGATTTGGCAATTTGCCCAGTGTTGCCATACTTGGTGTTGATGTTGGCAATGTATCTGGCCGTGACACCAAATTGGGACGCAATATCCCAAACTGCCATTCCCCCGCTCAAGCAGTTGAGGAGAGCTTCACGCTCACTATCCATCAACTGACGCTGGCCCTTGGCAGATACCACAGCATCCAGGCTAACAGGCTCAACACAGGGAACAGGACCTTTGTGTAGAAGGTGGGATCACGCTTGCTTGCAGTGGCGCCGTCAATGGTTGAATACACAATAGGCGCAGATGGCTCAACAGTGGTGGCCAATGGCTTGTAGGTAGTGTCAAAGACGCAGGGGCAGGAAGTAGCAACTCTTGGATCAAGAGTGAAGGGCCAGGTGACAACTGGGTATACAGTGGAGGTGTATGTAACCTCATTATTCCTGATGACCTTTGTGTAAGAGACTTTGGTTGCAGGCCTTGATAGCAGCTTCTGTCTGGGATTAAGGCTGTGTGATCTGGCTTGGGATACAGGAGGTGGTTGACTGGCGCTGACGCCTTAGTAGGCCTGTGTATTGGCATGACTCCCTTCAATTTGTGTTACGGGTCTGTTCTTGGACCCTCTGGGATGCCCTTGTGGACAGGCTGCCCTGCAGGCTGGTGCAGGAGCTGGTTGGGAATGCAACTGACGGTCCATAAAAATAAAATAAAAAATATATTTTAGATTGAATATTTATGTATTTGGATTTATTGGTTTAGTTGTGGGTAGTTATTATCTCTTGATTTAGCCTTGAATAGTAGCAGAGTTTCTACATCTGTAATTTGAAGTGTATAATATTATATCCTTTCCAGTTTTGGATGATTTTAAAGTTTAATAACTTTTTATGTCTAAACATGATTATTGGGATTAAATTTTTAGTTTGATTTTAGTTGTGGTGGAGGTTCTTTATTTGGGTTGGTGTTTCCTAGTGTGCTTACTGTACATTAAATTTGGATTCCAGTTCCTGCAATTAATATCTGAGCTTACTAGTGGCATTCAAAAGTGATTTGAAATTTGGTTCTTGGATTTGACAATCCCGCAATTTCAAAAAACATAGTAAACTTAATAAAAATGGCTGATGGATTTGAACACTTCAAATCTGATTCAAGTTAATTCATTTTGTCAATTGGAAATATGCAGTTTGACTTGAACTTTGCAAAGTGTCTATGAGTTCCCGCATTTTCAAATATTCAAATAAATACTCAAAAAAATCAATTTAATTAAAAAAAGACCATCCCGCAAAAGTGATTCAAAACTTGGACCAAGGATTTGACAATCCCACATTTTTACGTTTAGGTTCTGAATTTACAGTAATAATTGAGAAAACATGATAATTGAAAAAGAATATGTCAGGAATCCACTCATTGGGAAGTCTCTCTCCAATAGAATGAAGGAGAGCTCCCAAGTTGAATTTGACTAGAGTGGACCCTACTGGAATCCCTATTATTAACATGTGCAGGAGGTGACCAAATAAGCGGAATTTCCCCAGGAAGTGAGTGAAGTAGTTTAGAAGATGATAGACGCTGTTATACCCCAAAACCAACTGGGGGGGCTTGGGTGGGTAATGGGAGGGAATTGTGCTGTTTCTACATATGGGGCATGGCAGCAGCAAGGTCCAAAACAATACAAAATTGAGTCTTCTGATTTATTGGTGGGAGTTGGTTTTGGGGTTTCAAAGTTCACATTGGCTTGCCCATAATTGATTAACAACAAAAAGTCCATACAAAGAAGATGAACTTCATGCTATTGATGGGGGAACCTTTTGAATCTACTAACCAAGTTTTAGAAGTTGAAAATATAGATTTATTGGTTGGATAGAAATAAGAAAATTGTTGGAGCAATTGGCTCAAGGGAAAATATTCAGTTTAAATACCTAAGTCAATTGGGGGAGGGAACATAGAGGTTACCAGGCAATCCTGCAAGTGTAGGGTGGATAGTATTGCTTTGAAGGCTTGCAGCAGGCTGCAGCCTGCAATACAGGAAGAAGAAGTACTTTGACTTATTACATTTCAATATTTTTCTACACTGTGGTTCTGATGGTTATTGGGAGTCAGATTAATAATACTTCTTAGGCTTGGTTTCTTTGGATTAAATGATTGGCTTGTTGGTTTCCCTGGATATTGCTGGTGCAGGTTTGAGCATTTGCTTTGGGTTTGATTGGCTAGTTTGGTGTGTTTGGAACTAAATTTAAATGCACTTTCAGTACTGTTGTTGTGTCTATCATCAGTTGTCTGAATTTTTGATATTGATGTAGAATTTATATTATTTCTCATCTTAGAGCTTTTGCTTTTATATTTGTTTTTGGATTCTTCCTTAATAGTGCATTAATTAATTGTTTTTGAACGCGTTTTCTAACAATTTGATTAACAAAACAACTATCACTCTTAATTTCTGTTTCTGCATTTAAAAATGCTCTTCCAGTATTACTGATTATGTCCATTTTTCCAGGTTTTGATGAGGATTTTGTGAAAGGGATAGAATCCCTTACACTAGCCTCCCCTGAGGCCTTGTCCCCCCTTTTGCTTGATGGTAGTGGTCCAATAGATCCCAGAAGTTGTTCAAGCTTCCAATGGGTTCCCAGCTGTTTGATTCCATTCCATAACCTACTCATTTGATCAGATAGTGGGTTTTGTTCCTAATCATCTTGTCATCAATGATCTCTTCCACCTCCCATTTGGGGAGATGATTCATAACCAGAGGTGGGGGGTTCCATTTGGCATGAGAGAGATCCTCTGGTGATCCATGGTAGCAACTGAGAAGGCTATAATGGAAGACATCATGAGCTGTGGATCCTTCTGGAAGACAGACTTGGTAGGTAAGAGGGGAGATCTTTTGTATTAATTCAAGGGACCCTTCTTATTGGGGCCTAATTATCAACATGGCCATTTGATGTGTAGGTTGCAAGCATCTAGGAACACCAGGGATCTGGGGGAGTATTCATCAGGTTCTCTGTGATGTCTGTCAGAAAACTTCTTTTATGACTAAATGGATTTATTGAGGGTTTCCTTAAGTTTGGCTTGAATCAGGAAGAGGTCATTCAAGTCCTTGTTGACCTGTAGTACTGTGATTTTTCTACCTGATAAGGGATTTCCTTGGGATCATATCCATGGTTTGCCTTAAAGGGGGACATCCCAATGGAAATGTGGTGGCTGGTATTATAAGCTAGTTGTGCTACTGGAAGGAGCAGGGACCAGTTATTCTGTTGGTTGTTGATATAGTTTTTTAAATAAGCTTCTAATACCTGATTAACTCTTTCAGTCTGTCTGTCAGTCTGGGGATGAAATGAGGTGGAGAGGTTGGTCTTGACACCCAACCCTTTCATCAGGCTAGACAAGAACTTAGAGGTGAACTGGGTTCCTTGGTCAGAGACAATATCATTTGGAACTCCATGGTAGGCAAACACGTTCTTGAGTAGCATCTGGGCAGTTTCTTTGGCAGAGGCAGTGGAGAAGGGGATGAAAATCCCATACTTGATCAGGCGGTCTATCACTACTAGGATTCCTGTATTACCCTGGCTCTTAGGTAGATCAACAATGAAGCCCATTGAGATGGAAGACCATGGGTGGGGAGGAATTGTTAAGGGTTGAAGTAATCCTTGGGGCTTTTGATGAGAGGTTTTTTTCAACAGCACTCAAGGCATTTGCTTATGTAGCCTCCCACCAACTTCTTCATTGAGGGCCACCAATATTGTCAGGAAATTCTTTTGAGGGTCTTGGTAATACCACCATGACCTGATAGAGGATTGTCATGGAAGGCTTGAATAATTCAGTTTCTAAGAGGTCCTTGGGTAACGTACAGGGAGTTGTCATGGTACCAGATGTTTTTTCTTGTTTCTAGGTCTGTGGTGCTAGTTGGAGGCTTCAACAGTTGTTCTTCTTGGATCTCTTTATCCAAGTTGGTGTACAAGGAAGCAGTTGCAATGAGTTTCAGGAATCAAGAGGCTTCCAGTACTTGTTGGATGTTGTGTGCATGGTAGGAGGTGTTGGGGTTGACAAGGTCTTCTCTGCAGCTAATGGCGTCAGGGACAACATTTTTCTTTCTTGGGGTGTATTCAATTTGGAAGTTGTATTTTATTAGGTTTATATCCCACCAGGCCAAGAAGGGACAAACCTTGCATTTTTCTGTGAAGCATAGGAGGTTTTTATGGTCTGTGCAAATGTGGACTGGGTATTTGCTTCCCTGTAGGTATCTTCTCTAGTGGTCCAAGGCGCGCACTATGGCATATAATTCCTTTTTGTAGAATTTGTAATTGTGCACCATGTCCAGGAGCTTGTAGGAGTAGAACAAAACAGGTTGAAGCTCTCCATACTCCTCAAGCTGGAGCAACACCACTCCCAGCGCAAAGTCTGAGGCATCAGTGTCCAAAAAAATTGACGCTCTGGGTCTGGGTGCAAGAGCACAGGGGCAGAAGAGAAGGTGTGTTTTAAGGCATCAAAGGCTGTCTGCAATTCAGGGTTACATGAGAAGGGGAATTTATTCAAAGTGAGCTACGTGAGGGGTAGGTCAATAGCTGATAAATCCTTGATGAACTTGCAACAGAAATTTGCTAGTCCCAGGAAACCGCAGAGCTTGGTGCAGGAGGTAGAGACTAGCTAATCTGCCACGGCTTGGACCTTGGATGGGCCAACAGCAAAGCCCTCTTCCAAGATATTGTATCCCAGGAATTCAATTTCCTTCTTGTAGAATTTGCATTTTCCCAGTTTACAGAACAGGCAAGCCTTAATTAAGGCCTGTAGAACTTCCCAAAGATGGATCAGGTGAGTGTCATGGTCCTTAGAGTAAATGAGGATATCATCAAGGTATACTATTGCACAGGTGTTCAGATAAGGGAAAAGGAACTCATTTATGAGCCCCTGGAAGGATTTTGGGATGTTGCTTAGGCCAAAAGGCATTACCAGGTATTCGTATAGCCTGAACAGGGTTCTTATAGCAGTAATTCATTTATGGCCTTCAGCTATGCAAATTTGATGGTAGGTATTGTAAAGATCAAGTTTAGAGAAGACTTTTCCCCAGTCAGTCAATTGGTGAGGGTCTCAGCAGAGGGAATAAGGTTTTTATTGTAATGCTGTTGATATTTGAGTAGTCCACCACAGGTCTTAGGGATCCATCTGATTTACTGACAAAGAACATCAGAGAAGCGCAGGGGGAGTTTGAGCAGTGCATGAATCCCTTTGCTACATTTTCATCTAGATACGTTTTCATAGCTAGACTCTGGGCGCGGTTGACTGGATAAAGCTTACCCCAGGTGGGTACTGATCCAGGTACTAAATTGATATGTAAGTCCAAATCTCTGCAAATTGGTAGCTGAGAGCAGGAGGATTCACTAAAAGCTTCTTATTGGTCTTGAAACTCAGGAGGAATCTGGGGCTAGGATATTTCTTTCAAGGCGGTGAGGGCATTGATGGTGTCTTCAGGGGTCAAGATCCCTATATTTCCAGTTTTTCAAAGGGAATAGAAGAAGTGACCCTTTTTTCTGAGTGGAGAGTGTCATTGAGTCCAGACTTAGTACGTCTTTTGTGGTTTTGGCCCAAGGGAAATCCAGAATTAGTGGGAAGGCCAAATTTGACAAGGAGGACACCATGATGTTGAATTGGTTATTCCCTACCTTGACTCCTAGGTTCCCCTCAATTCTAGTTACTTGGGTGCAAGATTTATCAGCTATGGTCACCCACGCAGAAGGTCCTTCCTGGAGTCCCAATTGTTGGACCAAGGAACTACTTATAAAGTTCCCCATGTCACTTGTGTCCAATAGAGCTTTTACTTCCTGAGATGTTTTAGCAAAGCCTAGCTCAACTGGTAATAGGGCATAAGATTGAGAAGGTTCTTTATTTGAAAAACTAGCTAGAAGATGTAAAGACCCAACAACTGGGGGAATATTTTAGCAAAATAAGGCACCAAGTTGGTGACTTGAAAACCTGTGAATGCTGTCACAATTGGATAGACTGAAATCATCCATTAAAAGACTTTGGCCTGTATGTTATAACGTCCAAAATTACCAGCAAAATACGTGAGTACATAGTATTTACAGGTGTATATGGCTACAGACTGGGTGGAGTGGGGCAATACCAGCATGGTCCAGGAGTACTTCTTGGAGGAGTTGAGCTGCACTGGCTCCTTGTAGTAATACTTGCCAGGTTTTTGTTGAATGGCCCATGCTGTTGGTTATATTAGTGGCCCCCAATCCCTAGGCATGCTGTGAGGACATCTGAGAAGATTAGGTGATTCATCTCTTGATCCTGGGAAAGGGAAGACAAAGATTAGTGTCTTGTTTAGCTTCTTGTATGTAAAGTCTTTGAATTGATTTATGTTATACTATTGATGGGTAATTTCACTCAATGATAGCACAAACTATTATCAAGTGATTGGGCATTATTATATATTATCAGCCTTGATAGGGAATGAATAGAGCAAAACATTAGACAGGGAACCCCAAACACTTAGAGTTGTCTGGAATTCCCTTTTGGGATTGGAGAGGTTTGGCCATCAATGTATTGTTGATCTCTTATTTGCATTGCCCTTAGTTCCCTTTAGGCACTTTCATGCACCCAAATTCCAATTCAGTAATTCCTGCATTATGTGGATTGCATGGCAGACTGTCAACCCCTCCCAAATTTGGTAGATTCCAAATTTGGGCAGCACTTTCCCCTATTTTTAGGTTTGGGGAAGTTGCCTTTTGGGTTTCCCAATTGGGCAATTTCCCCATATAATAGGGGTGGACAAGCCCGCCATGGGGGGTGTGCTGTCCCCTGCTGGCAGGCTGGTGGGGTGACAGGAGCGGGCAGGCGGGCGGTGGCTGGCAGAGGATGTGCGCAAGCTGGCTGGGTGTGCGGCGGGCAGGCGCCTGGCAGTTGGCCGTGCGGTCTGTGGACAGCTGGTGGCCAGTTGCGCGGCCCGCAGCAGCAGTATAAATTTCAAAATTTAAATTTTTTGAATTCTCAATTTCTGATTTGACGTGCGGCTGTTTCACAGCAGTTCCCCTGATTAGGGAAACTGCTGCAATTTTTTGTTTTGTCTTGTTAGTTTTACAGAGCACAAATTTTTGCCTTGCAAAAGTTTGTTGTCAGGAATGTTCCTGACAGAAGAGCAGTAAGAGATTGTACCTTGGCCAAGGCTTGGCAGTCCTTGGCTGAATGTCCAGCTTTCCCACAATACACACAGAGTCCAAGTTGCTGTCAGGAAGCCAGTCATAGGTAGATGTAATGGGCGGCTTGGGGTGAGGTGCAACCAAGCCGGTGGGTAAGGTCCACCATAGAATGGATGCTAACTTGATAATGTAAGATACAGATCACCCAAGCAAGGACCAGGGTCCAGAGTTGGGGACCATGGAATCCACCAATCCTGTCAAAGTAATGTAGAGTACTCCAAACAGTTGGGTAGAGGTGATCTAGGCTGTGGTGGTAGGTTCCAGTGGGAGGTCCTGTCTTGGGGTCAATGGCAGAGTCATGGGAACAAAGTATGCTGTTAGGTAGTTGTACTTGTCCTTGAACAACAAGGGCAGTATCTTGATCCTCTTTCCTTTGGGTCCTATGTATTTGGTACTTCTAGTCCTTGCCAATGGGTCAGCAATGAGGATGGTTTCCAAGTTGTACTCCGAATAGACCGGGTTGGGCGGGTATTCAGTAAAGTGCACAGGATAAAGGGGGCTCTGGGGGGACAGTATAATGCCTGGGGCAGTTTGGCAGGTTGGTCTCCAGAGGGGGCGGCAGCCTGGTTGTCTACTTGGCCGGAATTAAGGTGAAAGATCACTAAGACCAGATATGTTAGAATTTGTTTGAACCAAAGGTTCATAAACTTTATTATCAAAAATGACAATGTGGTCATCATCACACTGCCAGAGTTCTTATACCATGTGATTTTGCTTCTTTGCTTTTTGCAGGCTTTGGGTCCATGGGTGGTTTGCCGTAGGGCATGGATCTTGGCTTAGGGTCTGGAGGGCATCAGTTTCTGGTTGGATACACTCTGGCAAGCAGAAGTGACAATGCTTAATTTTGCCGCTTTGGTTCACCATGTCACCTGAGCAGGCTAATTACATTCCTCTTTCTGGAATGGGGACTGGCAGCAGTTGGTGTTTATTGGCAGGGCTAGTAGTGGACCTCTCCCAAGCCACGGCTTCTGTGTAGGTCTGGGCCCTCAGTGGCACCAGTTTGGCAGTTCTTGGCTGGACTGGCTCTGGGGAACAGAAGCAGCAGCGCTTTTTTTTGCCGCCGTTGTTCACCAGGTCACCTGAGTTGGCCAATTGCAATACCTTTTCTGGACTGGAGACTGGCAAAAGCTGGTGTTTGTTGGCAGGGCTAGTAGCAGGTCTTTTCCTAACCTCCTTTAGGCAGACCACATTTCCTGCATAGGTATGGGTCTCCAGTGGCACTAGTTTGGCAGCAATCTGGCAACCATTTGGGGAATCCTCAGTATTAGGCCAGCGGGTTGCAGGGCAAGTTAACAGATTGACGGGTCCTGGACCGTCCTGGGGGGTTCAATCTGCCTTCAGGGGACTGAGGTTTGACTCTTGGGTTTTTAATACAAGTATTGAAATGTCATTCATGATAGTTGCATTTGATGTTGTTTCTCCTCTGTTGAGAGTCAGTATCCTCCATCCTCCTTGGGAATCAGTCCTTTGGGAACATCCCCTGGACCTTTGCAGGGGGTTCTGTTTTCCTTAATATAGGCTGCAGGGGAGGTAACAGGATTCTGAGGCTTGGCCCAGGATGGGAGCTGCTTCACTTTGGCAAACCACTTGATCACTTTCTTGACCATGGAGTCAAAGTTGGTTGGCAACTCATGATGGGCAAGGAAGTTCTTTATTTCAAAGGAGAGTTTTTTGCCAAAAAGGTAGCAGGCTTTATTGTTACCCATCCCAATAGCATTCTTGGGGCAAGTAAACTCTTTGGCATAATCTTGAGCTGACATTCTTCCTTGGTAGAGGTCAGAGATTTGGTCTCATAGCTTGTCTGGGTTTGGAGCAGGAGATACTGTAGCTAGGAGGGCGTCACAGAACTGATCATAGCTGTTGAGGAGGTCCTCTCTTTATAGAGTCGCCTTGGCGTACCAAAGGCAGGACTTACTGGTAAGCTTTTCTGCCACATGATGCACTTTCTGCGCATCAGTGGTGAATTTTTTGGGTGAGGTTTCAAACAGGGACTTGGAGAAGGCCAGGAGCATCAGGATCTTCTTTCCTTTGTTGTCTCCTGGGGCAACGGCAGATAATGTGTTCAGGACCACTATTTGGACCTGGTTGTTGGTTCTGGAGACAGTTAGTTCTGAGGTGGAAGGTTTTCAAAAAAGGGACAGGAACTTGTATATGGTGAAGCTTACAGTGAAGGTAACAATTACTAGGGCAAGGCATTTGATGAGGGCAACATAGAAGATGAATTTGTAGGTAAAATTTTGACCTGGACCACCCATAATGTGGTTCAGCAGGGGCTCCAACAAACAGTCAGGGATTCACTCATTGGGAAGTCTCTCTCCAATAGAATGAAGGAGAGCTCCCAAGTTGAATTTGACTAGAGTGGACCCTACTGGAATCCCTATTATTAACATGTGCAGGAGGTGACTAAATAAGCAAAATCTCCCCAGGAAGGGAGTGAAGTGGTTTAGAAGATAATAGATGCTGTTATACCCCAAAACCAACCGGGGGGCCTTGGGTGGGTAATGGGAGAGAATTGTGCTGTTTCTACACATGGGGCATGGTAGCGACGTGTTCCAAAACAATACCAAATTGAGTCTTCTGATTTATTGATGGGAGTTGTTTTGGGGGTTTCAAAGTTCACAATGGATTGCCCATAACTGATTAACACACAAAAAGTCCATACAAATAAGATGAACTTCATGATATTGAAGGGGGAACCTTTTGAATCTACTAACCAAGTTTTAGAAGTTGAAAATATATATTTATTGGTTGGATAGAAATAAGAAAAATTTTGGAGCAATTGGATCAAGGGAAAATATTCAGTTTAAATACCTAAGTCAATTGGGGGAGGGAACATAGAGGTTACCAGGCAATCCTGCAAGTGTAGGGTGGATAGTATTGCTTTGCAGGCTTACAGCAGGCTGCAGCCTGCAATGCAGAAAGAAGAAGTACTTTGACTTATTACATTTCAATATTTTTCTACACTGTGGTTCTGATGGTTATTGGGAGTCAGATTAATAATACTTCTTAGGCTTGGTTTCTTTGGATTAAATGGTTGGCTTGTTGGTTCCCCTGGATATTGCTGGTGAAGGTTTGAGAGTTTGCTTTGGGTTTGATTGGCTAGTTTGGTGTGTTTGGAGCTAAATTTAAATGCACTTTCAGTACCGTTGTTGTGTCTATCATCAGTTGTCTGAATTTTTGATATTGATGTAGAATTTATATTATTTTTCAGCTTAGAGATTTTGCTTTTAGGTTCATTTTTGGTTTCTTCCTTAATAGTGGATTCATTAATTGTTTTTGAACGCGTTTTCTAACAATTTGATTAACAAAACAACTATCACTCTTAATTTCTGTTTCTGCATTTAAAAATGCTCTTCTGGTCTTACTGATTATGTCAATTTGTCCAGGGTTTGATTTTGATTATGTGAAAGGGATAGAATCCCTTACAGAATGAGGGGAAAGCGTCAATTTTTATAGAATATATTTTATTACAATGCTGCTGTTTTTGCTTATATACCATTTGGGGCATATTTGGCTGAAAACCCCTCCAGTTCAGGAATCAACCCTTGGATTCCTATCACATGGTTTATGACATAACAGTGTCATCCAATACAGATCTTTACCTAAAAGATCTTCACCCTTCTCAACCTACAAGAATGTACCTAACTTGTTCTGGAATCACCTGTTTCCTTTGGTGGAATGTTTTGTTTTGGCTTGAAGCATCCCAAGCTCCTGGCGCCAAAACCCTGTGGAATCTGCATATTTCAGATCCAAGCTGTCCTTGTTCCAACTGGGAACCAGCTGATCAATCCTGAATACCAAGACATCATTTTCTACATTAAGATGTGTCTTTTTGTTAATTGATACATTATCAATTATATTAATTAACCTTCACAGTTAATTAATTCATACCAAAGACCACAAGTCTTTACACTGCACCCCAAACTAATTAGTTACACACTGTATTATTTCTATATTATTGACCTATAAATTGTGGCAATTACGCGCTTTATAATCATTAGTTTATGCAGCATACAATTTTTAGTCCACATAGTGAAGATCATTGATTACACAGCGGATAATTCCCAGTTCAATACTGGATTGAGTCAGCTATTATATAGTGTATAAATCCTAACTTGAACTGTCATCTTAATAACCAGGATTGCCCAGCACTTAGTCAAGTACATTTTGGCCCCATAATTGAATCCTCATTAATCATGTTCAGGGGTGTAATCAACTAACCTTTGGGGTTAATTATTCTGGGTTTGAGACACCTAGTCTCCAAGATTGATTCAGCCAATCTTGCCTTAGTTTTGTCAGTTATTATGACCTAACTACTGTCAAAACATCAGGCTCGACCCAACAGTAAGGTTTCAACCAAGCGGGTTTGTGACCTGCAATCCGATTACCTGGCCACTTGAAGCCAGACTAGGAAGTCAACTCGAATTGCCAAATCCAACAACATGAACAAATGATGATCCCTTATGGTGGGTACCCTGTTTTGGCGCTTGACTCATTACTAGGATCAAACCACCCCCTTCCCATCCAACTGTGTGATCAACACAATCATGTTCCTGTTATCCTTGATTCACAGTGACTATATAATCACTATCTCTGAATAAAGATTATTATCTAGTTTCTAAATATTTTCCCCTTGTAACTCTGCTAAAACAGCACAGTTACAACAGACCTATAAATTGTGGCAATTACACGATTTATAATCAACAGTTTATGCAGCATATAATTGTTAGTCCACATAGTGAAGATCATTGATTACACAGCGGATAATTCCCAGTTCAATACTGGATTGAGTCAGCTATTATATAGTGTATAAATCATAACTTGAACTATCATCTTAATAACCAGGATTATTCAGCACATAGTCAAGTACATTTTGGCCCCATAATTGAATTCTCATTAATCATGTTCAGGGGTGTAATCAACTAACCTTTGGGGTTGATTATTTTGGGTTTGAGACACCTAGTCTCCAAGATTGATTCAGCCAACCTTGCCTTAGCTTTTTCAGTTAGTATGACCTAACTACCAAAACCATATTCTATTCTTTTATCAAATATAGATACTAGCTTTTGTCTAGGAATCTTTTCCTAAAGCATTTCAGATAAAGTTATTCATATTTAATAAACAACAAAAACAGAATAACCTTGTATATCTCAGAGTATTTATTCAGCTAAATACTGAAAGTGACTGGGTACAGTCACACTCAGCACATTCATCCCAGGGGAAACCCCAGCTGTATTTTCACCCCAGCTGGTCTAAAGATACATATACCCCTTGGTATAACCATCCCAGGGTACACAGCTTCTCTATCCTTCCAAAGCTCTAGCAAGGGGCCACCTTACTAACACCCCAAGGCATAGCAAACCATTACCAACTGCCAAGGCTAGATATATCAATAAACCAACCAAGATTTGTTTAGCCAATACCCAGCCCTCCCCTGCAAAATAGCTCCTCGTGTGGATCATGACAAGGTCGGCATGCCATTTTTCTCCAGCGCCTAGGCAGAGTAAAAATTAGTTACCCATATATCTATCGATCAACTTATATTCTGTTAATGGTTGAGCATAATTTTGAATGCTGGGGGATTTTTCGGCGGCCATGAGGGTGTTTGTAATCTTCCAAAAAAATGAAGCTGGTTTGTAACGGTTAACTTTCCCGATTCAGGAGCAGTCGGATAACTGAACTTCAGCGGTCATGTCTCACGGGCTCTACCGGGGAGGTTCGGTTAACTGTTTGGAGTGAATGGGGGTTTTAACTTTGGAACCTTCCGCCGTGGAGGTGAGATCGAACTGGTGCGGTGGATGTTTGAGTCGGGTAGTGGATCTCTTTAAAGTGGGATTTATTGGTACTGGTATCCATGCCGCTCCATTGCGCCCTAGTTTCACCCCACCGCCGGATCAACCCTATCCGACCCAGGATTGGTGTGAAACCCAGGTATGTTTACAGAATTCGTGCCAGCCATGTGCAGCGTACACGGCCATTCGAGACCAAGCGTTTAACTGACAAGTGGTATGGCATGGTTGGGCTGAGTGAATGCCCATTTCCGGAATAAGCTTGATGGCATGGTTTAGAAAGCAGCAGTCTGGATTTTGGGTAGGTAGTTGCAAGGATTCCATATCTCGCGGGTGGATGATCTTTATCGCTTGGTATAGAGCAACCTCGATGGTAAGCTTGATGGCTGGGAACCCGGGCTCCAGATTTCTTAACCCAATCATCCGAGCCTGGACTGATTGTTTTAAATCAATATGGTGAAATCCGAAGCCCAATAGACCAGCGATAAAATCCTTAATCCAATATAGGAAGTTTGGATTTCATATGCAGGCCAAGCCATTGCCCGTCCAATTAGATAGGCGAGCTTAAGCCTTAAAAGCATAATTGGATGTAATGGCGTATTAAACCTTACAAACCAAATGGCATATGCCTATTAATTATGAAGTTCGTTCTGATTGGAGCGGAGGGCCGGTGAAAATGCCATGCGCCGTTATTTCGAGCTGGGATGATTTGCCGAAGCCAAGTTCGAAGGGCACACCGCCAGACCTGGGCGGAGATCGAGTGGTGAGGCTCCAAGTGAAACGAGCTAGTTTCTGACGCTAAGCTCTCCTTTCAATGAGATATTAGCCTGAAGCCAACCTTCTGGAATAAGCTACCCAAGCCAGAGAATGTTTGAAAATCATACAAGTTAGTTTGGAACTGTGCTTTGGTTACATAGTTGATTTATTTTAGTAGGGAACTATGGATATTCGGATTCACGACACCTCTCATATTCTATATCAAAGTGGTGTTCAGCATCCAGCTGATAAAGCAGCTTTGAAAATGAGTTGTCATGGTGACTAGTGACAGTGGAATGATATAGCTTCCAAATCAAGGAAACCACCATTACTCCCACCACACAGTCCACGGTGTAGTGGTAGGTCGAAGCGATGAGGACCATGATGCCTAAGGAGGCGAATGCCCATGCAATACAAGTGGTAATCAGAGAGAAGGGGTAGGTGGACCACGAGAGGGCAGAAATCAAGAACACGATCGTATGTCCTGAGAATAGCACATCGCCGCATGACGTACGCAGCTGGATAAACTGCAGAAACGCGTCATAGAAGATGCTGTTGGATAGTTTAGTCTTGCAGGAGGCAAGCGGGTTGGGGAGAATTGTTATTAAAACAAAGACTGCTCTCACAAGATAGCATGCACCTATGATAAAAAACTGCCTCCTGAGTACGAGCAAGGCCTTTTCTCGCATGAGCAGTGGGCGGAGCAAGATGAAGACAGGTCCGAACTGAACGAGCTGATCAGCCAAGTCAGGTGCTAGCCCTGAGCGAAGGTAGTACGGCGACAGAAAGTCAAGTAACGGATCAGGGAGCCTGGGGTGGTGTAATGAGTAAAGGCTAGGATTGATACGGTCAAGGTAAGCATTAGCAAGGCAAACGACATACAGACAAAGGGCTACCCATGCTGCGACTAGTGAGGTGTTGAGAAACTCTCTGCGGTTAGTCCACAGGCGAAACTCGCTGGGCTTTACAGAAGTACCTTCAGAAGCTGTCACTAATTCCATCTAGCGACGCTTGACAATAAAACCAATATTTAAACCCTAACTCAGAGTAACTACTTTGTTGCAGCCCTTTCTCGCTCTGATTGGCCATTTATTATTCTTGGCACAAGTTTATAGATCCCACTCCATCCTTCTATTTTAAGCCATCTGCTACACATGCCTCTGATTGGCCAGGCATGGGTTCGATTCTGTACATGCTTCTATTATAGTTTCTCTTGATTAACGCCTTTTCAAACGACTCACCTTTGAAGTTTGGGTTTTCACCGCCTTTAATAATTGTGAGACTAAAATGCACTTTTTGAAACATGATTTTAACTTGATCAACTGGGCCCTGCCTGAAACAGCATCGCTCAAGCAAGTGCGAATAAAATTACTTTGCCTCGTTGAAAATAGCTGAAACTTGAACGTCAAATCAAATGGCTAGTTGAAGACAGTAGCCAACGAGCTCACACATCTCCTGCTGTGTCAAATTTCATCATCGCCACCTCTGATTTTAGCCATGCTCAAGATCTGAAATTTATATCCAGGCTGATAATAAACTTTGCGGATTTAACTAATCATTCCCAGTCAAAAATCTTAATTAAAATAACTCTTATATAAAGCGCGGATGAATTTGACGCCTGATACGCTTGGTAATCTTTTAATAGTCCGTCCATTGAGGATGATTGGATACAAGGGGCTTTAAGCTCATCTCGTTTGCCACCTAGGTGCCACTTCCTATCCTTCTATTTAGACTGTAACAAATGTATATTCCAAATTAGTAACAATGATCGTACCATTATCCATAAGCACTCAGGATAGAAGAAACCATGTCTACAAGCAGAAGATATATTTTATCAAATCAAACCTGGCAAGATAGATGCAAGCTGCGGACTATATAACGAAAGGCGAAGTAGCAAAGAATTGAAACATTGGCAAAATGGTTTGTCCATTACAGTAGATTAGAATGGGCAAGGGAGGTCAAGCTTACTAAATGAATCCAGCTGATTCGGAACTGTTTAGCTCGCCAAAGCGCCATAACTTGGTACAATGATCTAACGAATATGCCCACAGCAACTGGCAATGGCACGGATGGGCGCCCCCAATGAAACCGACCTGAGCCCTTTGGCGACCCGGCTTATTCGCATCGGCTCTGGACTTGGGTAGCCTGGCTCCGGCTAGCTTCCGGCCCCGACCCTTTCAATAAGTAATTTTAAACATTCAAATATTATAAACCAGCCGCTTTGGATTCGGCGGCTCAGAACCGGAACAGTCCTACTCTAAACCCTTTGGATTTCTACCCCACCTGCTCGTGAAAGAGAACCTCAGTATTTCATAGCAATCTGTATAAATAAAGGCCAATAGAATAAATCCTGGTGGCGAATAGAACCGAGGGTTTAGAAAATTCGCATCAAATACTGGAGGGAATAAATTTTATTCCCTCCAGTATTTGATGCGAATTTTCTAAACCCTCGGTTCTATTCGCCACCAGGATTTATTCTATTGGCCTTTATTTATACAGATTGCTATGAAATACTGAGGTTCTCTTTCACGAGCAGGTGGGGTAGAAATCCAAAGGGTTTAGAGTAGGACTGTTCCGGTTCTGAGCCGCCGAATCCAAAGCGGCTGGTTTATAATATTTGAATGTTTAAAATTACTTATTGAAAGGGTCGGGGCCGGAAGCTAGCCGGAGCCAGGCTACCCAAGTCCAGAGCCGATGCGAATAAGCCGGGTCGCCAAAGGGCTCAGGTCGGTTTCATTGGGGGCGCCCATCCGTGCCATTGCCAGTTGCTGTGGGCATATTCGTTAGATCATTGTACCAAGTTATGGCGCTTTGGCGAGCTAAACAGTTCCGAATCAGCTGGATTCATTTAGTAAGCTTGACCTCCCTTGCCCATTCTAATCTACTGTAATGGACAAACCATTTTGCCAATGTTTCAATTCTTTGCTACTTCGCCTTTCGTTATATAGTCCGCAGCTTGCATCTATCTTGCCAGGTTTGATTTGATAAAATATATCTTCTGCTTGTAGACATGGTTTCTTCTATCCTGAGTGCTTATGGATAATGGTACGATCATTGTTACTAATTTGGAATATACATTTGTTACAGTCTAAATAGAAGGATAGGAAGTGGCACCTAGGTGGCAAACGAGATGAGCTTAAAGCCCCTTGTATCCAATCATCCTCAATGGACGGACTATTAAAAGATTACCAAGCGTATCAGGCGTCAAATTCATCCGCGCTTTATATAAGAGTTATTTTAATTAAGATTTTTGACTGGGAATGATTAGTTAAATCCGCAAAGTTTATTATCAGCCTGGATATAAATTTCAGATCTTGAGCATGGCTAAAATCAGAGGTGGCGATGATGAAATTTGACACAGCAGGAGATGTGTGAGCTCGTTGGCTACTGTCTTCAACTAGCCATTTGATTTGACGTTCAAGTTTCAGCTATTTTCAACGAGGCAAAGTAATTTTATTCGCACTTGCTTGAGCGATGCTGTTTCAGGCAGGGCCCAGTTGATCAAGTTAAAATCATGTTTCAAAAAGTGCATTTTAGTCTCACAATTATTAAAGGCGGTGAAAACCCAAACTTCAAAGGTGAGTCGTTTGAAAAGGCGTTAATCAAGAGAAACTATAATAGAAGCATGTACAGAATCGAACCCATGCCTGGCCAATCAGAGGCATGTGTAGCAGATGGCTTAAAATAGAAGGATGGAGTGGGATCTATAAACTTGTGCCAAGAATAATAAATGGCCAATCAGAGCGAGAAAGGGCTGCAACAAAGTAGTTACTCTGAGTTAGGGTTTAAATATTGGTTTTATTGTCAAGCGTCGCTAGATGGAATTAGTGACAGCTTCTGAAGGTACTTCTGTAAAGCCCAGCGAGTTTCGCCTGTGGACTAACCGCAGAGAGTTTCTCAACACCTCACTAGTCGCAGCATGGGTAGCCCTTTGTCTGTATGTCGTTTGCCTTGCTAATGCTTACCTTGACCGTATCAATCCTAGCCTTTACTCATTACACCACCCCAGGCTCCCTGATCCGTTACTTGACTTTCTGTCGCCGTACTACCTTCGCTCAGGGCTAGCACCTGACTTGGCTGATCAGCTCGTTCAGTTCGGACCTGTCTTCATCTTGCTCCGCCCACTGCTCATGCGAGAAAAGGCCTTGCTCGTACTCAGGAGGCAGTTTTTTATCATAGGTGCATGCTATCTTGTGAGAGCAGTCTTTGTTTTAATAACAATTCTCCCCAACCCGCTTGCCTCCTGCAAGACTAAACTATCCAACAGCATCTTCTATGACGCGTTTCTGCAGTTTATCCAGCTGCGTACGTCATGCGGCGATGTGCTATTCTCAGGACATACGATCGTGTTCTTGATTTCTGCCCTCTCGTGGTCCACCTACCCCTTCTCTCTGATTACCACTTGTATTGCATGGGCATTCGCCTCCTTAGGCATCATGGTCCTCATCGCTTCGACCTACCACTACACCGTGGACTGTGTGGTGGGAGTAATGGTGGTTTCCTTGATTTGGAAGCTATATCATTCCACTGTCACTAGTCACCATGACAACTCATTTTCAAAGCTGCTTTATCAGCTGGATGCTGAACACCACTTTGATATAGAATATGAGAGGTGTCGTGAATCCGAATATCCATAGTTCCCTACTAAAATAAATCAACTATGTAACCAAAGCACAGTTCCAAACTAACTTGTATGATTTTCAAACATTCTCTGGCTTGGGTAGCTTATTCCAGAAGGTTGGCTTCAGGCTAATATCTCATTGAAAGGAGAGCTTAGCGTCAGAAACTAGCTCGTTTCACTTGGAGCCTCACCACTCGATCTCCGCCCAGGTCTGGCGGTGTGCCCTTCGAACTTGGCTTCGGCAAATCATCCCAGCTCGAAATAACGGCGCATGGCATTTTCACCGGCCCTCCGCTCCAATCAGAACGAACTTCATAATTAATAGGCATATGCCATTTGGTTTGTAAGGTTTAATACGCCATTACATCCAATTATGCTTTTAAGGCTTAAGCTCGCCTATCTAATTGGACGGGCAATGGCTTGGCCTGCATATGAAATCCAAACTTCCTATATTGGATTAAGGATTTTATCGCTGGTCTATTGGGCTTCGGATTTCACCATATTGATTTAAAACAATCAGTCCAGGCTCGGATGATTGGGTTAAGAAATCTGGAGCCCGGGTTCCCAGCCATCAAGCTTACCATCGAGGTTGCTCTATACCAAGCGATAAAGATCATCCACCCGCGAGATATGGAATCCTTGCAACTACCTACCCAAAATCCAGACTGCTGCTTTCTAAACCATGCCATCAAGCTTATTCCGGAAATGGGCATTCACTCAGCCCAACCATGCCATACCACTTGTCAGTTAAACGCTTGGTCTCGAATGGCCGTGTACGCTGCACATGGCTGGCACGAATTCTGTAAACATACCTGGGTTTCACACCAATCCTGGGTCGGATAGGGTTGATCCGGCGGTGGGGTGAAACTAGGGCGCAATGGAGCGGCATGGATACCAGTACCAATAAATCCCACTTTAAAGAGATCCACTACCCGACTCAAACATCCACCGCACCAGTTCGATCTCACCTCCACGGCGGAAGGTTCCAAAGTTAAAACCCCCATTCACTCCAAACAGTTAACCGAACCTCCCCGGTAGAGCCCGTGAGACATGACCGCTGAAGTTCAGTTATCCGACTGCTCCTGAATCGGGAAAGTTAACCGTTACAAACCAGCTTCATTTTTTTGGAAGATTACAAACACCCTCATGGCCGCCGAAAAATCCCCCAGCATTCAAAATTATGCTCAACCATTAACAGAATATAAGTTGATCGATAGATATATGGGTAACTAATTTTTACTCTGCCTAGGCGCTGGAGAAAAATGGCATGCCGACCTTGTCATGATCCACACGAGGAGCTATTTTGCAGGGGAGGGCTGGGTATTGGCTAAACAAATCTTGGTTGGTTTATTGATATATCTAGCCTTGGCAGTTGGTAATGGTTTGCTATGCCTTGGGGGTGTTAGTAAGGTGGCCCCTTGCTAGAGCTTTGGAAGGATAGAGAAGCTGTGTACCCTGGGATGGTTATACCAAGGGGTATATGTATCTTTAGACCAGCTGGGGTGAAAATACAGCTGGGGTTTCCCCTGGGATGAATGTGCTGAGTGTGACTGTACCCAGTCACTTTCAGTATTTAGCTGAATAAATACTCTGAGATATACAAGGTTATTCTGTTTTTGTTGTTTATTAAATATGAATAACTTTATCTGAAATGCTTTAGGAAAAGATTCCTAGACAAAAGCTAGTATCTATATTTGATAAAAGAATAGAATATGGTTTTGGTAGTTAGGTCATACTAACTGAAAAAGCTAAGGCAAGGTTGGCTGAATCAATCTTGGAGACTAGGTGTCTCAAACCCAAAATAATCAACCCCAAAGGTTAGTTGATTACACCCCTGAACATGATTAATGAGAATTCAATTATGGGGCCAAAATGTACTTGACTATGTGCTGAATAATCCTGGTTATTAAGATGATAGTTCAAGTTATGATTTATACACTATATAATAGCTGACTCAATCCAGTATTGAAACTGGGAATTATCCGCTGTGTAATCAATGATCTTCACTATGTGGACTAACAATTATATGCTGCATAAACTGTTGATTATAAATCGTGTAATTGCCACAATTTATAGGT